>CM055842.1:13671362-13851362 GCA_029490765.1 Euthynnus affinis
ATTTCTACAATTATACAAGAGAGATTGCTGAAGAAATCGGTGCACTGAGCAAGCTACAATCTGTCCAGACCACTTGGGTTATCAGGGGCAGAAACGGGACAGCAGCAGGCAACATACATAGTAGTCTACATAAATATTAAACTGTTTTGCAAAGGCACTGTTCACCATGGACACGTTTACAATTACTGAAAGCAGCATCTCTGACCTTTAAAGCAAATCATTAAACATTCATACATCAACAGGGACGGATTTAGTGTTTGGAGGCCCCAGGCAAACTCTTGTCTTACTTTACAAAGTAAAGAAACAACAATTTGATTTTGGGATAAATTACATTGACTTCAGGAGGATCACATTTTTTTATAGGACAGTAGTGAAAAAAGTTAGCCTGGAGCCCTGTAATGGTCTATAGTGTTCAATTCTTCTCTATCACGCTACATGAATATAATCAGCAATACAGAGAAGAAATATAACAGTTACACAACTAGTCATCAGGAAACTTGGTGGTAATAGTACAGTTATCAGCAACACCATTTAAAATGTGTTGTATTGTAATCTTGCCTCTTTGATAGTTCTTCTTGTTCATCAACACCTTTGGGGAAGACTGCCTTTGGCTAGGCTGAGATAACAAATTTCTCCCACGTTTAAATTGGATCTCATTCAACACTGGGGAAATTCTCCAACTTTGTTTGCGCTACTTGCATATATACTCTTCAAGACTCTCTTTTTTAACTCTCACTCTTTCTTTACACACAAAATGAATATGTAGCTGATCTCGATAACAACTCAACTCTCACAAGATATCAGAACAAGACTTTTCCTTGCGTGAGACTTGGTTAGACACAACAGACCGACCAGCTCAAGCGAAAGATAAAGGAAATAACTTTTATTTCACTGTATGGTCCTTTCCATTATGTTGTCAGACACTTATAATGACCAGCGAGCCTGTCAGTGGCAAAAACAAGCACTTTTAGTGGACGTACATTGATGGAGTGCTGTTGCCCTGTTAGATTACATCACAGCTTGTTTCATGGCTGCCAGCTGCAATGCTCTCACTCAATACAGGGGCAATTTCAAAATTAGTCACTTGGACACACAAAGATGGGAAAATAGGGTCCAAGTTTAAAAATATCACAGTTTCCCTTTTACGACTGACAGCAGCCTGCCCCTCCTCTCTACTAGCAGTACCTGCAGCAGTGAGTCTCTAACCAGCAGCAGTAGAGGGAGGACAGAGGAGAAGATGAATGATGCCTCAGAGCTGTTAACCAGTTTATTGTTATTGAGTTTATTATCAAGGTCATCATCCATACTCTCTGAAATGTTACCATAAATTCTGCTCTCTTCTCCCTTTTGTATACCATAATCTCTGGCTTTACACAAGATATGGAGAAACCTACATTTATACACCATTAATTTACTGATCCGATATGTGCCTAATTTTATATTTTGCATATTTGTGTAATGTATCAACATCACATATCCATAACTACATGAAAAACAACCAAATCTAAAGGGAACTTCATTGCTTTATGAATTATGTGTACAATGAATAAATCACCATAATTATAGAAAGAAAAAAAAAAAAAAGAGTTATTTTCATTTTTTGGCTGCTGGCCAGTGAAAATATACAAGGGGCCAGTGAAACTCTGATCTACTGGCCAAGTGGGCCAATGGGGGAAAAAGTGCAATGTTACATTGCATCATTACAAATTAATTGTATATATTCATTTCATTCAGTATATGATTACATTTTGAATACATTCTTATTTAATTGTTGAAATTATATTCATCCACCACTTGATTAGACACTTTCTGATGACAAAATGAGCTTAAATAAAAATAAAACAAAGTATTCAGAAAAATATAAATGGAAAACAAAGGATTAGGGAGAAAATAAAATGGAATATGGAAAAGATTAAAACAGATTTCATAAGACCCTACACTTGTAGGCTCCACCAGCATGTTGCCTCATTTCAAAAGTCCTTTGCTTTTGTGAATCTCATTGATTTGTATCACTTTGACTGCTGCTACCACTGAAAGCAGTGGCATTACCATCCAGGATTTTGCAAAAAAAACAATTACAACGGTGATTTATCTGGTCAACAATGGCCGCAAGCCAGCACTCAACCCTGCTTAATCTGTACACTTCAAATCAACTCACACACTCTGAACATATTCACGCTCCTGTTCAAAATCACTCTAACAACAAGACCAGGTCAAAATCTAGTATATGGCTGTATGGTCAATGCGAGAAATTGTGGCCACTTGGTTACAGGGATAGTCAGTGGTAGTGTCTATAATGTGAATTTCTTCCTCTTATCTCTTTACCGAGGCTTATCTTCATTTACAAAACGTTTTTCCTCATCGAGTCTGGATATATCCAAGCAGTGTGCATTTAAACACGGTTTCTTTTACTCATTTCAGACGACAATCAGCCAGACCAGGTTGTGGTGAAAACTCAGTGCAGCCACCTGCAAGTTACAATATATTATTCTGCCAGAAAATAAAGTCAGGTTTACCGAAACACTGCAAAGTTTGTTGCAGTGCAGAGTTTTCTGTTCTTCCATTCTCTCTGACAAGCATCATCAGGCAGGCACCTGTTGCCAGCTTCTATTTCAGCTACGAATCATGTAGAAACTCAGCAGCTAAAGTTTGTGTGTCAGGCTGCGGCTGTAACGTCACTCCAGGGGCCGCTTCCTCTTCCAGACTCTGTTGTATCTGATTCAACAGTGCGATATTCAGCCTCATATCATGAAACTAGTTTTCTTCCAAATATACTGATGTTTTAAAGTATTTAGTAGAATATTTTAGCGTCTAATTTTCCCCGTCGCTAGCATAACATGGTAGGCGGGAATGTTTTGAGAGACCCAAGATTTACCGCTCTTTAAGGCATCACTACTGAAAATGTGGACTTGTAGTTTGTAGCCTGAGCCAGATCTCTAAAGTCTGCCAGATGACGTGTTTTGCATCAACTGGCAGACTCTTGCTGGTTCTGGGTAACATTGTTCACTACTCACATTATAATAATACAATGCTGGTTGAAAATTAGCAAATTTTCTCTTGAAATGTTCATCTGCAATTTACTGTAGTGGTATCAGTGTTCAATCAATATCTGTTGCTAAAGTGTACTGAAGTAGCATATCACAAAACATGATTAAGCAAAAAAGGGTATAAATGCAGTTTCAAGAACAATGTTTTCCACTCATATCTTGGGATGTTTGATTTGAAGGAAATTTATTTTAATTTTAACTCCCTGCTCTTTCATCTGTTTCTATCTGCGGATGGCTGTAAGCATATGGTCTCATCAATATGAGTGTCATTGTTGGAGCCTCTGTGTGAGATGCAGTTCGGTTGTTAAATGTGTGTTTTTAAAACTTATTCCAGGACTGCGCTCAATCTCAGTCCCACTGAGCAACAACCAATGAGGACACTCAAATACTGGGCTAGCTGCACCATTGGTATAACTTCATCTCTCAGTCAGTCAGTCATGGACTGACAGACATTCAGGGTTACAGGTCTGGTTAGTGACCAGTCCTAGCAACAAAGAGCCTATATCTGGTTCTTCTCCAGCCCTCCTTTTCAAACTTCATCTTCAGCTATTGTGATTGTCAATATTTCATGTCTCACCATTAATATTTATAAGACACAGAGCCTGGCCCTACCCTGGGCAGAGGCTCCATGACAGAGATGCTCCATATCACTGCGTCTTGTACTACAAAGGCAAAGAGAACAGACACTGAAAGAGTAAGCACCATAAATTCTGCATGAACCCATAGCTCCACGTACCTGCCTCTCACTTTTAACAAAGGCCTGACATCAGGGCTAGTTTGACAAGTGTTTTTTAAGCTGGCAACTTATAAAAAAGTATGAAGCCAACACAGATTTTGGTATCAAGTTACACTGAACACTCTGAACAACATCAAAGCACAATTAACCCAGGAGTCATGACGCATGAGAAATCCTGAAGAACATTTTCTTTGAGATACATACCTCTCTGAGGCACACACACACAAAGTGACGCCCTTAACAACACATGCTGTGTATAGGAGAATGGTGTAATTATGGCGCAACCATGAAATTTAGGAGTCATCTTGTTCTATTTGAAGTCACATTAAAAATATCTATAATAAATAAATAAATAAATAAATATATTTGCCTGGTTTGAATGCTGTTGCAAAACACTAATAAGCTTTCACTACAGGGAAACATGAAAGAAAAGCAAGTGATGTTACAAGCATCACAGAATCCAATACTATCAAATATAGCCAGTGGTGCACTCACCCACTCAGGAATGCTGATTTGTATAACAGCTGCACAGTCCTGATTGGTGGATATTGCATATTAATGCCCACCCTGCACTGTCTGACAGCAGGCAACCGGCACTCAGCAGAGCTGGCAGTGCCTGGAGACTTGGCTCTAACTGGTTCTAGCATGCGTGGACTATTTTCTGGCTGCTGGCAACAAGCAGCCCTCAGGGCTTTATCAGCCAGGAACACTCGCAGGGAATCGGTTCCAATAACCAATCTATCGAAACAATTAATGCACAATGGCTTGCAAATCGATCCATACACCAATATGGAAATTGAAATTGTAACTTTCTGCTTGTTGCCATGATAAGAGGTCTACAGCTCCCATTGTAGAGTTGTTGTGGAAAGTTATGTGGAAGTCTGCCTTTAATTTGAATCAGCTATTCAAATTTTTGAAAAATTTTACAACAGATAGCCAAGTGCACTACTACAGAGCTTTTGCTATAGTTTCAACTATAAAACTGACTTCATATGTGCTTGATCTATGTTTAGCAACCTTAATCACTGCCTAACCTATGAGGTGTGACCTGACAAGCCAGATAATCACACTTCTGGAGAATGTCTCTAAACACATTAAATGGGCTGGTATGTTTTACAGTTCTTCAACATACAAATGGACATAAATAAATGATTTGTAATTTTAAAAAAAATTGCAGATACCAGCTTTCAAAATACATACAGCAAACAAGACTATTCATGCACCACATATTGTATACAAGCACTCACATTAAATCACCTTGCTAATATCTAAGAATTACTGTTGCACATTTCTGGATATAAGGAGAATCACGTCTTTCTCAGTCAGAAGCAACATTACAAAGATCTCTCACAATTCTTTGGGAAGCCATTTTTTAATAATAAAATATTGCCTCCTTTATCTCCTTGTGCCCCCTGAAAGCTTATCGGATATAGTGCACTGTATGAGGCTCTTCTTATAGATGTTTGTGTGGTCAAGCGGAAAACATCCAGTAGTTTTTATCATCTTGTATTTTGTAGTGACAGTTCAGGTGATTTTATGAATTTGCGGTGACATTTTTTTGGTGCTGAAACCATGGCAAAATATTGCTTTTACACAAGGGAATACAACGTTTTATGGGTATGATGATTTTTGTCAGAACAAGAGTTGGACAAAGCATCCTGGTAGTCCAGTGACCTGAGTAACTGCAAAACTGCTGCTTCAGTTCCAGCCAGGGACCTTTGCAGCTTTGTTTGCCTCCGACAACCAGTCAAACTGTAGTTTACATCCATGTCTGTCCAGACTCATATAATATTTGTACTGAAGACTACAAATAAAAAGGTAATGGAATGGAAGGTATAACTGTATTGACATGTATGTTTCCAGTGAATACTTCCCAGTGAGAAACATGCTGTCTTCACTTAAGAGACTATTTTTACAGAGGAGTACAGAGGACTGATAGAGAGCTTCGTCACGTGATGCAAAGATAATCACCTGAAGCTCAATATCAGCAAAACCAATGAGCTTATGGTGGACTACCAGAGGAAAAGGAGGCCACCTGTCCTGGTTGTCATCCAGGGAGAGGAAGTCAAGTGGGTGGATTCATACAAGTACCTTGGGAAAGTAAAATGCAAAGAAGCTACAAATTCTAAAACATGGATGCTTCACACACATCTTCACAGCACAGAAGATCTAAACAATCACCACAGTTTCAAGGTGAGCACCCCAGATTAGTGTCATTAATTCAGTATCTGAACAAATGTGAAATATGGTCACAATCTGTCCTTCTGTTCGTGACTTACAGTGTTGAATAATGGCCAGAAAAGTGTTTTTGCAGAACATCATATTGACCTTTTGGATATAAAATGGTATCACTTCACCATTTTATCCTATTAGACATTCATGTGAAACAGTCATAATTAGCATGTGAATTCTTGAGTTACGGCCAAAATTATTGTGAGGTCACATCAACCTCGACCTTTGACCACCAAATTCTAATCAGTTCAATTTGCGTCTAATTCCCTCAAGGTGTTCCTGAGTTATCATGTTCACGAGAATAAAATATAATTTAAAAAAGGTCTGTGGTTATTAACACAATTATTTCTTTTTCCTTATCAACACTAGTGGAGTGTCTTAATTTAATAATTTTGTTCTTATTCAAGTGCTGAGGCTCTCTCCTCTGCCGTGTTACTCCTCAGGCTCTCATAAATGTTTGATTTGATCATATAAATTTGTCATTTGTTGGGAGGAATTAGGAACACCTGGTTTAATTCAAACAATCTTAGGGCTGCAACAAATTATTGTTTATTATTTTCATCATCAATTAATCTACCTGTTATTTTCTCAATTAATTGATTGTTTGGTCTATAAAATATCAGAAAACAGTGAAAAAAGTGAAAAATGCCCAACATAATTTCTTAAAGGGGACATATGCTGCTTTTTGTGATTTTCTGTTATTTATATACTGTTATGATGTCAGAATCCAAAAAAAAAAAAATCCAGCCCTCAAAATCCAGGGCTTCAACTTGCTCTGAATGCTTTGTTTGCCTTGTCATTTTCTGCCTTGCCAACATGCTGAAGTTGGTTCGTCACACATAAACAGCAGTCCGTTCCATAGCCTTGGTTGCTAAGGTTGTTGCTAAGGTTTTTCCATGTGTTGTTTGCATTGTCCACTGATATTTTGAATTGGATTCCAGCTCGAACATGTACAGATGTATTTGAGCAGCTTCTTGAAGCTAACTAAGCAAAACAGAGTGAGCTCATTGGAGGAGGGCCTTCAAGAGACAGGAACTACGACAGCCTGTGTCAGACAGATGTTGAACTGAAGGGATGCGTAAGGAGGTTTTTTTTCCAACTGTAAATCATGCAAAGATATTCCAGTAGAGTCCCAGAATATAAAGTAATAATAAATTATCAAAATGGTTCGATTAATTTTCTGTTGATCAATTAATCAGCTAATCATAGCAGATTTATTGTCATGTAAGAAGTAATCTGTCCTGGCAAGGAATACTGTAGATCTCTGATTAATTAAGACAAGCATGTTGACACCTGCTGATTATTCTCCACACACACACACAGACAAATCGTCTTTACAGCAACACTGATTAAAGAATTCTTTTATTTTCCATAGACAGGAATTTAGTGTTTCAATACACTCTATCAAATAGTCACGAATCACAAAATGTTATTAGTCACAGAATTAAAACACAGAGTGGGTGGATTCTGTCACTTAACCCAAATGGTGGGCATCCGTGCACCCCCCTCTCCTGTTAGATCCCTCACTGCACTTTTTCTTTGCTAAATGGAATTTCCCATGCATTTGTACCCTCAAACGCTTGACCCCAGCTCACTGTTTTATCTTAGTCCATTTAATGCACTGAAGGGTAAATGCATACAATCTATTCTTGACAAAAAACACGAGCTGTCAAGCCAGCACGACTTTAGGGGTAGAGTGGATTTTATACATACATCCCCATTTAACTCATTTTGAACAAACATCTGGGTCTCTGAACTTCCATCCATTTGTTCAGGGACCTTCTCTGACCTTCCCTACTCTGATGAAAAAGATTTTTTTTTAAAAAAAGCGAATGAATAAACTGTTGTTTATCTTTTTTGTACACAAAGCATTTTGTTACACAATAGTACATCATGAAGTGCTTTGCCCTGCTAAATGAAATGTATCTGGTTGCGGGTTGATAACGAATTTTGTTTTGATTGACTATGTTAAGAGCTCTCTTAAACTCTGAACATCATGTTCTTGTTCTAGTGAGTGATGGGAGCAGAATAATGCAGTCCTCTAATAAGACTCCGAAGGCACCCAGATAATAAGGATGACATTTATATCTTTATGTTGTTTTATGTCTTCTGCTTTAAATGTTTCAAACACTGTAATGTCTGTTTCAATACTGCTAACATTTAGTATATTTGATTGTTTTTTTAAAATAATTTTTTAATTCATTCATCTCCCCAAAAGGTGCGACAAAGAACCCAGTCAAGTCACTTATGCTAATATAGCAACACAATTTTAAGTAGTTGGATATTTAAATAAATCAAATAATGCACAAACCTGCCTTGTTTATACCTCAAATCAACAGCTGAAAATACATGATAAATAAGTCAAAGAAGTGAGGAATGCTTCTGGTTGTTTACTAAGTGAAACTTGCTATGTAATTCGGTTTATTAAGTGGAAGCTGCCAAAAAACTGTTTTAGCTTTGTCAGCTTATGGCTTTTATTAAGCTGTCGTTTTGTTGTTTGGCTGTAGCATCTGAGTAAATTCAACCAAGCATAAACTATTTTAAGACCTCCTGTTGTAAGACTGGCATCTTATTGACTGGGCGCCTCTGTAGCCTAAAGCATTTTGACAGTTGTCAACATCGGTGTTTTAATTTTAATGCGCAGCAATGTCATTCCCTTTCACAGCCCAACTTTAGTACGGCCGTCAAGGCTGGAGGCAGGTGTTGCACTGTATTACACAAAACCTTCAATGAAAATGTAACTTACCACTTTTCTTTGTCCTTGTATGAATTCAGAATTTTGAGAACAGACTTTTTTTCTGATTCAAATAAGACAGGACAAGATGGGTTTTTTACACAACAAAAAGAAGTAATTTTATGTTCAAGAAAAGTTTGTTTTGAAAAACATGATGCTTCTTTTTACCTGTGTTGAGCTTCACTAGGAGGGTGTAAAGTTTGGGAGGTCCACCCCTCCCATGGGAGTCGCTTAAATATAATATTAGGCTTACTAAACATCAAGGAAAATGAGCAGTGGTGCTACATCAAACAGCAAAGGCCACTTATTTAATGAGCAAGGCAATTGTTTACACAGTCATCTAGTAACTACACTGATAATAAGATGAGTCTGTCTGATTCAGCTCAGCAGGTGATTGTTTGATCAATCACAATGTACGTTCACTTTGCAGTAATTAATAAGAACTGCACATCAGCATGTTGGGGGGGGTGAGAAAAACTCTTCTGAGGTTTTGCAAGTTGGGAAAAGTAGAGACAAACAGCCTAATCAGTCACAATCAGGTGCTGATGTGTGAGGGAGAAAAAAACTCACCACTGCAGTTCAGACACCAGGCAGAAGTTAGTTTGCTAATCACCAGTTGGACACACGTTTAACCCAACAGAGTCTTTGAGTCCAAAACAATTTCCTGGGGGAAACCATGCATGGATGAGAAGATCCGTGCCTGGACTACCGTTTGCACACAAACTGGAACACACAAACAGTCTAAGCTGAGTAGCACCACCAAGAATCAGGATCCAGATCATAAGGATGGTAGAGAGGAACTTTACTGCTGCATCACATGAGGTACGATGTGATTAACCCAAGAAGAACATATTCCTGGATCAACATCTACATTGCATTCCCGGATCAACATTATGATCAACCAATCACAGCCCTCTGACATCATCAGTGTGCTGTTCCTGTGATTCTCTCAAAATTTCTTTTTGGCCCCGTCAGAGACAGTTGCACTTTTTTTCTTCAGAGGTAAGCTAAGTTTTCCTAATTGAATTTATTAATTTATTAATAGACAGAAAACTCAACAAAAGCCTTAACAGCAGGTCTTTAAGTCATTAATATTTAATATTTATCTTTACAGTCTAATACCTACCTAGAGCTGTGGCTGTATGAGCTACTGTAGGATTAGCAAATTAAGCTAGAATATTGTTCACTAACAATAAAAGGGTAAACACAATAAAAGAGCCCTGATTTCGCTGTGGTCAGAATAATTCATCAATAAAAATGAACAGGAACATTGTAGTTTTTCTACTGTAGTTAAAAAAAGAAGCACAACTGTCTCGGGCTGTGAATTAATAAATTCAATTAGGAAAACTTAGCTTACCTCTGAAGAAAAGAAAAGCACAACTGTCTCTGACAGGGCCAAAAAGAAATTTTGAGAGAATCACAGGAGCAGCACACTGATGATGTTAGAAAGCTGTGATTGGTTGATCGCAATGTTGATTTAGGACCGCAATGTAGATGTTGATCCAGGAACACGTTCTACTTGGCCAAATCACGTTGTGCACCACATGAGCGCCTGTTTTGTTTTTTGTGACTTCCTTTTTGTTACATTTTGTGACTACCCGGTGGTTTTCCCCTGAGTGAATACAAATATACACCCTATGCTTCATTTAGTTTTTATTTTTTAGTCCGCTTCAGTTAATTGTTTTCTGCAGCGTAGAGACACGTGTTCCAAATTCAGCAAGAATGTTTGGGTGTAGTGTTTATTGTTTTTCCAAGTCAATGAAAATTCAGTAATTCAGAGTTCAGTACCTGGGTCTTCATCTGACTGTTTACAACAGCAGATAAGGTGATTATGTAGTTTGATGAAGAGAACCACAACACCAAGATCTACATCAAAATAATCCCCATAATAAACTTTTTATAATGGAATAATCCCATCCATTAGAACTTTGTAATATATTTATATTTCTGACTGACCACGTTTCTCTCACCAATATATTTGGACCAAATGTTAAACAGAAATATTTCAACCCAGAGATAACACTGTCCTTCTGTTTGTTCTCTGTCAGACTTAAGTTATTACTAATGTAGCAGTGATTCAGACCCAGGCACTTACTCAAACTTTAAAGAGTGCACGTAGGCGTACCACATTGTAAGCACATGTCAAAACAAGTTCAAAATATGTGACAACAGCAGAAGATGACAGCAGGACACTTGACTTTTTAATCTACATTTAAACAACTGAACAGGTTTATCCTTTAGTGTGTAAGAGCCTTTACTGTTGACCTTTAGCACTGCTTTGTTGCTTTACATATCTTTTTTTGCCTTGAGCGCAGTGTTTGATTGCATTTTGCATTTCCATACAAATAAACTGTACATGAACACTAAAACTATATTTATTAGACTTGAATCAAGAAAAATAACAGCAGTCTGTACAACAATTAAAGTATTACATACAAATTCTTTTTGAATATCTACCAAAATGCAGTATAAACAAAAACAATATTTATTTATAACGTTTCTTAAATTTGCTGACCTTTAAACAGTTAGTCTGTTGTAAGACAGCATGGTATGTTTAAGCTTGAGGAAAGAACAATCAAAACTCTTCTTATCAAAACACACCATTAACAAAAAGAAAAAAGAAAGATACCGAACTTATTTAAACATCTTAAATGAACTTGTCTCTTGTGGCAGCCACATCTCACACACTTCTCTCCTTCCTGACGTCATACAGCCTAATCAAAAGCTGAGCTCTGAAGAAGACTCTTATTATTCCATCACATTCTGCCTGATACGCTCTTCCTGATGAAAAGATTGAAGACTTCATGACTTCAATCTGTGTCGGCAGGAATGTTTCATTTGATAAATGCAATCTTGAAAAACTGGAGCAGATATTTGGGACCTAATGAGAATCCATAAAATTTTTACGGAAATAAGATGTCAATACGAGATTAAAGTGGGACAGTAGTACTCATACGTTTTAACAATCTCATTTTCTGCCTCTAACACATCATTGTATGCTGAGTAATGAAAGCTCAGATTAAGATGAGTGCTGTGTAAAAACTTCTACTGAACTCGCAGTGACCTGCTAACTGCTAAAATTGGAGGGGCACTTCATGTGGAAGAGGCCCTAACTACAATCAACACATACAAGGCAGATAAATCTGTCAAAATCCGGATGCTGAAATCAGCAGACCAGACAATATTACCTTCTTGGCACATCTGTCAAGGACAAGAACACATAAAAACCCACGAAGATGTTGAATGTATAAAATGTTTCATCTGGACGACACAGGTCTGGTTTAAACTACTGCCTGAAATTTCTCATTTTTAGCAGGCCTGCCTTCAAGCGACACTGACAAATTGTTCTGGCAACTTGTAATCTCAATAGGGATGGCTCAGCGATAATTAGCAGACAAGATAATGATATACCAGGTAAGCTTGGGCGGTATCAAGGTATTAGAGTACACCAGGGTTTTAAGAATATGAATTTCAGTACCGTCAAAAAAAACCAGACACTCCTCTTTCTATTAAACTAATGCGAAGATGCTGTATCAAGGTGATGTATTGTGGTGCACATCACGCGCCGCCAGAGGACAGTCTCTACTGGCGCAACAAACAGCTGAGCTGAGAAAGATGGCTACTGCGAGTGGTGAGGGATAACGTTATAGGACTAGTAAAAAAAGAAAAAATGCCTCTGCCCCTGTTTGGGAGTATTTTGGGTTTAGTACCAAATGCCACAAATAACTATCATGAGATGACTTCTTCCAATTACAATAGCAGTTTAATAGCCACAAGATTTTATTCAACTGCAAGTTTGCCGCTACCACCACCCAAGCATCATCTCTGTTCAGCCCACTGATGTGTCAGTATCCACCATGGCAACAAGCGACATCAGGTCCTCCAGCAAGAATCTGTGGAGGATGGGCAACCGTTTCCTATCTATTCATTATTTTATGGGCCATAAGTAATTAACCAGAGCAAGACTTGTCTAAGTAGGCTAATTGCATATTAGACACAGCATTGTAGGCTAGACAATGTCATACATGCTACAATGTCTTCTATCACCAGCAGCTCAGCTTATATGTTATTTTTCTTTATTTGTTTTTTAAAATAACACAAATTGTCACTGTCATGTACTGTATACCGAGATGTCAAAAATGTCAGGAAGGTATGAAAGTTTGAAAAAAATAGATACCGTCCAAGCCTAATGCTAGGCTACATGGACAAAAACCTCTGTGATAAGAAGTGACTGCTCGGATCAGAATTTTTTATTTGGAGCTACTCAGTCGTACAACAGGAGCTGCGTTTCCATTAGATTCGCAAGAGAATTTTAAGAAGACTTTTGAAATGTCGCAAAATGGAAAATGTGAATTACATGCGTTTCCATTAACTGGTTTGAAGCAAATAATCTAAACTACGTGATGCATAGTTTCGTCAGCAGATGGCGGTATAGGCTTAAATAATCCACTAGTAAACAGAGTAGAAGTAGAGATTACCAACCAGAAAAAAAAACAAAAAGTTATATTGCCTTGACGAGAGAAAAATGGAGAAAGGTCTTCAGGAATTTGAAAGGAAGTCGTAATTGATCTTTCGTGTCAGCTAGTATTGGCCACGCTTCATGCTACCTGGAAATGAAAACAAAGAAATGTAATAATTTTAATGGCCACAGCAAGGGTGAGACAGTGTACGCTCGAGTTCTGGGAGGTCATAGTGAACACACATTTCACAGCCAGCCTTTGTCTGCAATTTCAAAATGTCATAGGGTGCCGAGAGCGGAAACAGCTAATCAGTCAAGTAAGTTAAACATTCGCTACATCATTATTTATTTGACAAATGCATTTCCATTACCCATTTTGCGCATAAACTCTTTTCAAAATCCACCCCAAGCAAAAATCAGGTTAATGGCAATGCAGTAGCATGTCTTTCTGGTCTTTCTGAGAAAACTCCTCCTTCTGCACATTGAACCAGCGTGAGTGAACAAACAGCGATAAAAAAGTTGCCAAATTAATATGATCAGCAATTGTAGATAGGTTACAGTACAGTCACAGCAGGAAAATCACAGGCATAAAATAACATTTATGATGACTCTTCCATTTAACTGCACCAGAGTTGAGCAACACCAGTGACTCGGCATGCACAACACCAGAGGCAAGGCAATAGCTAATACTTAAAAGGAAAAGTAGACCTTAGAGTTGGGCCATTGTTACTATTTTCATATCGTCCAATCATGGTTACGCCATGATTGGCCAGTATTTGGATCGCCGGGGGCAGCAGGAGAGGGTGGGGGAGTTACATCACAGCACGTGTCCATGAGTCTGTGCTTGGTGTGAAAATATCACAGCATCATGTTCTGTTTAACACTATTATATTATCTTTAATATCATAATCCAAAATCATATTCATATCGTTAACTACTCTTACGGAGAGCAAAGTTTTGGTGAGCAGGCATATGGAGAACGGAGATGCAGGCTATCAGATCCAAGGAAACGAGACAGCAGACTCGTGCTGGTGCTGATTAATGGGGCTCAGCAGGCGGACATGCCAATCCACCAGAAACATGTCTACATGCACAGTTGGGTGCAGATTCTAGAGATTATTATGAGAACATTTCGGTTCTGATAGTAAGTTAGTTAAAACTGCCTTAATATCAGTGTAGGAAAAAACAATCGTCAATCATCCTTTCAATCATTGATATACAATACAATCGCCAACTGGCACAATCCTAGACCTTATTAATACTATCAGAGACCTCCATGATTGACAAATTATCTCTGAATTACATTTAATTATATTACATTAAAAGTTATTATTGTTATTATTGTTTCACATTAAGCCAACATGTGGCTCCATGACTCTGAGACCACAACTGAGTCAAAGAAAATCATAAGAAAAATACTAAGGCAAGCACTTGTAGCAGAACTGAAACTCTTCACATCTTTCACATTTATAACAACCAACTATAAACCATAAAAAGTAAATTGTATGTGTAAAATTTCTAAATTACTAGTTACATCCCTCCATTGGGCAAGTCAAACATAGGAAATCCTTACACAGGATACTTGTCAGTAATAGAATTTTTTGAAAGAGAATAACATATCTGTACCACATGACCATGTCACTGTACGCTAGAATGAAACAAAACTTCTTCACAAACTGGTTACAGACTGAATGTATGCTGACCTTTACAAATTACTGCCTAAAACCATTTAACCTGAAGCTAATTTGTAATTTTCTATTGAGAAGTCCCCATTAAAAAGGGGATTTTTTTTGTAGAGAGAGTTCCTATCTAAATTGAGGGTCTAAAGATAGAGAGTGTTGTATGTTGTACAGTAAAGCTCCTTGAGGCAAATATGTGATTTGTGATACTGGGCTCTATATATATATATATATATATATATATATATATATATATATATATATATATATATACATACATCAACTTGACTGTGGTTAAGTGGTGATAAATGAAATGAAAATGAACTTAACAGAAAGTCATGACCGACTTGGTAAAGGCCATGAAAGGGCTGGATTTTAATTTATTACAAATGTCAATTTCTCTGTGTCAGTGTCCAATGTCTTACTGTTGGAAGAGAGAAGAACTGTGGAGAGTTTGGCACTTCAATGGACATCTGTGATATTCTAAAGGAAAGTTTTAATGTAGGATGAACAAGCACATGGCTAACAGAGAAGAGAAAATGGGGAAGAAGGGTAAAGAAGAGAAAGAGCGCTACAAGTGCCAGATAGTCCAGATGGGAAACAAGGCAATTAGCAGCAGAGCGGAGGCCAGGCACGAGTTCCCAGCTTAAACAGAAGCTCTTTTTTGTGCATGTGTGTGTGTCTGTGTGTGTGTGTTTGTGTGTAGCACTCCTACCCTGCCTAGGAGTCACAGAGCACAGCAACGGACGGGATCCAACAGAGAACAAGGGAAAGTCACACACATCAAACAAACTGTCAAGCTTTAGACATGAGTCAGAGGGGAGCATTTCACCATGCAATTAATTAGGACAGGAGGGAAATGGTAATAGCCTGGTGTCAACGTGTCCATTTAAACCCATCAGGTTCTGTTGTTTTGAGTTGGATGCTTGTGTTAATTTATGTATGCTTGTACAAAATGTGCTTTTACACATCTCTGCACTTAAGTGTAGTGGGACGGCCCATCACTTGCTACACTGTACGTAATAATAACTAATCTGATATCATCAAAACCAATTTGCTGAATTTGTACATTTAGGGAGTGGATACATTAACACAAATAAATGTCAATTATAATGCCATCCAATCACAGCCCTGCAAAAAATATTACTTATTACACCTGCAACTAATAATTATTTTATCATCTATTAATCTGGTAATTATTTTCTTCTTTCTTCTTAATCAATTAGTTATTTGGTCTATAAAATGGCAGAAATTTTTAAAATGTTGATCACTGTTTCACAAAGGTTAAGATTACTTTCCCAGACCAACAGACCACAAAGCAAAGATATTCAGTTTACTATCATAGATGACTAAAGAAACCAGAAAATATTCACATTTAAGAAGCTGGAGTCAGAGCATTTTATAGTTTTTAATTAAAAAAATGACTAAAAACAAAAACAATTAGTTGATCACCAAAATATCTGCTGATTAATTTTCTGTCAATCAATTAATCGATTAATTGTTGCAGCTCTACTACCATTGTGAAGCTGAAAATATTTACATTTTGCAGTTAAGTGCTGGTCCTGAGCCTGGATAGATGGGGAGGGTTGCGTCAGGAAGGTCATCCGGCGTAAAACCATTGCCAAATTAAATATGAAGATCATAAATCAGATTTCCATACTGAATCGGTCGCCACCAGTACTGTTGACCAACAGGGTGCTGGTTGAAACTTCGCTACTGTTGGGTGAAGGAGAAGGAGGAGAGGAGGAAGGGTAGGAGTATGGAGGTGAGAGACAGAACTCTGAACTGTTCTATCATGGGGTGGATAGGAGGAGAAATGGGGGTAATCCTAAAGGAAGAGTATGTCAAGAGTGTGTTGAAGGCGTGATGATGAATGTTGTCAGCGTATATGCCCCACAAGTTGGCTGTGAGATGGAAGAGAAAGATGAATTCTGGAGCGAGACGGATGAAGTGGTGGAGAGTAAACCCAAGGAGGAGAGATTGGTGATTGGAGCAGACCTCAATGGGCATATTGGTGAAGGGAACAGAAGTGATGAGGAGGTGGGTGGATTTCACAAAAAGAATGGAAATAGCTGTGATGAATATATATTTCAAGAAGAGAGAGGAACACAGGGTGAGATATACGAGTGGAGGAAGGTGCTCACAGGTGGGTAATGTCTTATGCAGGAGGTGCAATCTGAAAGAGATTGGAGAGTGCAAGGTGGTGGCAGGGGAGAACATAGCTAGGCAGCATCGGATGGTGGTCTGTAGGATGACTTTGGGTACGAAGAAGAAGAAGGCAGAGCCAAGGATCAAATGGAAGTCAAAGAAGGAAGGCTGTTGTGTGGAGTTCAGGGAAGAGTTAAGACAGGCTTTGGGTGGTAGTGAAGAGTTGCCGGATGGCTGGCTAACTACAGCAGAAGTGGTGAGGGAGACAGCTAGGAAGATACTTGGTGTGTCATCTGGACAGAGGAAAGAAGATAAGGAGACTTGGTGGTGGAATGAAGAAGAAAAAGTGGGATAGCCAGAGAGATGAAGAAGTAGACAGGAGTACAAGGAGTTGCAGCATAAGGCGATGAGAGAGGTGTCAAAGGCTAAGAAAAAGATGTATAGTGAGTTCTATGAGAGGCTGGACACTAAGGAAGGAGAAATGGACTTGTACTGATTGGCTAGACAGAGGCACTGAGCTGGGAAGGATGTGCAGTGGGTTAGGGTGATGAAGGATATAGATGGAAATGTGCTGACTAGCAAGGAGGGTGTGTTGAGAAGGTGGAAGGAAGTGCTTTGAGGGGCTAATGAATGAAGAAAATAAGAGAGAGAGAGAAGATTGGATGATGTGGGGATGGTGAATCAGGAAGTGCGGTGGATTAGCAAGGAGAAAATGAGGGCAGCTATGAAGAGGATGAAGAGTGGAGAGGCTGATAGGATACCTGAGGAGTGGAGAAGAAGTGTATGTGCAGAGTGATGTGCAGAGCTGTAGTGACTACAGAGGTATAAAGTATGAAGTTATGGGAAAGAATAGTGGAAGCTAAGTTAAGAGGAGAGGTGATGATTAGTGAGCAACGATATGGTTTCATGCCAGGAAAGAGTGCTACAGATGTTTACTTTGAGAATGTTGATGGAGAAGTATAGAAGTCAGAAGGATTTATATTGTCTTTGTGGATGTAGAGAAAACATATGACGGGGTGCTGAGAGAGGAGGTGCGGTATTGAATAAGGAAGTAAAGAGTGGCAGAGAAGTACTGTATGTAAAAGTGTTACAGGATATGTATGAGGGCAGTGTGACAGTGGTGAGGTGTGAAGTTGGAGTGACGGATGGGTTCAAGGTGGAGGTGGGATTACATCACGGATCGGCTTTGAGCCCTTTCTTGTTTGCAATGATGATGGACAGCTTGACAGACAAGATAAGGCAGGAGTCTCCGTGGACTATGATGTTCGCGGATGACATTGTGATTTGTAGTGAGAGTAGGGAGCAGGTTGAGAGGAGCCTGGAGAGGTGGAGGTATGCACTAGAGAGAAGAGGAAAGTCAGTAGGAGCAAGATGGAATAGAGCGGGAAGGTGAGGATGCAATATGTAGAGGTGGCAAAGGTGGATGAGTTTAAATACTTGGGGTCAACCGTTAATGGGGAGTGTGGAAGAGAGGTGAAGAAGAGTGCATGCAGGGTGGAGTGAGTGGAGAATAGTGTCGGGAGCGATTGTGGGTATCAGCAAGAGTGAAAGGGAAGGTTTACAAGAGGGTAACAGGAAAAAGCTGTGTTGTATGGTTTTGAGGTGGTGGCGCTGACAGGAGTGACAGGAGGCGGAGCTGGAGATGCTAAGATTTTCGTTGGGAGTGACAGGAGGATGGACAGGAGGGACGGCCCAGGATGGACGGGTAGACAAAGGTTCTGGTTATATTGGGAGAAGGATGCTGGAAGATGGGGCTGTAAGGCAAGAGGAAAAGAGGAAGGCTGAATAGGAGGTTAATGGATAGAGTGAGGAAAAAGTCATGCAGGCGGTTGGCGTGACAGAGGAAGATGCAGAGGACAGGAAGAGATGGGAACAGATGATGCGCTGTGGCAACTCCTAATGACTGTTAATAGCTTACACAATATAAAATGATGTATCACTATAATATAATAGTATGGTGTTATTTTGCACCTGTCTTTATTTGTGTTTCGTTTTAATATTATTGAATATGCCCTTTTCTGTAGCCATTTATATTAGAATGTATGATTAAGGGGGCATTCAGACCTTCAGACATTAGCTCTGCATGAATAAATGCTGTTTTTGTTTTGTTGTTCACCATATCAAAAAATGTATTACATACTACACTGTATTGCATGCTCAGAAATTTACTTGGTGTTATACAGTCTGATACAGTGAATTTTTTTTTGTTTTCATTACAGAGGCCCGCACTAAGTCACGCAGCTTTTGGACTCTTCTGGGAACAGGAACGACACAGCCCATTTTAATTACTCAATCAGACAAGTAATTTGCTTAATTATGAATTCTGAGTTTGGGGAGTTGTTTAATTGTTATGAGAGCACAGGTTAACAGTAGTGCCTTTAGGTTTTAAATGAGAGGAGCAAGGACAAATGGAGATCACAAGAAAAAGCCATAAATGGTGCAAAATAAAGATAGATAAAAAATATTTTTCAAAAGAAAATGAATAAAGAACGACCTCATCTCTTCCACACCATACTGCAACCCACCTCTCGTGCTTCTATTGCCCTGGCTCACTTTCTCCTCCTTTAATCCGTAAATGTGTCTGATGAAAACTATAGTAAATGTTCCAACCCCCCTCCTTCTGCTCATCTTGGTGATGACACTCCTCTCAATGCCATTGCAAAGTGCCAAAAAGTTAAAACAAAGAGGTATTTAAGCTGATGTGTGACAAAGCAGCATTTCTTTAAAAAAAACAACACACACACAATGAGGGACAGAAAGGAAGGAAAAGAAGACATAGAGGAGCAGAAACATATTTGGTGAGTCAGGGTAAATAGTCTAGGGCTAAGCATTTTGGAGTAATGCGATAATGGGAAAGGAGGTGAAGGAGGAGTGGATCATGACATCAACACCCTGATCTCTTTTCTATCAAACTAGCACTGACCCCTGACTATTAACCCTAATTAGGACATGTCTCCCACTGAATCAATCTTGCTCCCTCTCCTTTACACAGTCCTCTCCACAAGTCCATTGCCCTGGTTAAGCAGATGCAGAGCCAATATTCTGTACATGTAACACAGAGGGTGTAATGACAGCAGCACATTCGCAGAGCAGTAGCAGCCTCACTCCTCTGTCAGTGCTTACACAAGATGCATTCAGGGACAGTATTGAGTGTAGGTCACCAGCATTTTGACAGTCCAACACAGTTATTGTAGTTACACACATATAGTGGAATAAAACAGACTTGAAGTGTAAAAACATGCTCAGATGAAGTGGTGACCTGACATGCTGCGGTAAGCGTATTGTCTCCGGTTGCCAGCATTTCTGTGTTAATGTTGTGTTTTTCTGCTCTCAATCCAGTTAATTAGACATACTCTTCATCACTGCAGCTAATTACCTGCTTTACATTCAAACATACACTGGTTTTGCTAAATCACTCTTAGCTCTCTCCTTTTAGCGACTTTCTCGCTAATCTCAGACGCTATTCAGATCTGTTAGCTACTTTAGCCTCACAGCTAGCGATGGCTTCTCTCCTGCTCTCTCTTAGTCAGTGTGACTTATTATTAGTTATTCCTCTGCCTAATTAGTGATAACTGTCCATGTTATAAATGTAGTTTATTTGCTGTGATAGAGGCGAGGCTCAGTGAATTGAGAGTGTATCTCCGCAGTGGTTAGCAGCAGTTAGCCAGCCCCCAGTAGCCGGTGTGAGCCGACCCAGCCCTTCAGTTTTATTTTATTGAACATTTCTCGAACATTTGTTATATTTCTATTGAGGAAAATTATATTGAGATAATTATTGTTATCTTTTTATCACCCAGCCCTAGTTGAATATTGGAGGATCTGGGGAAATTAAAACTCAGTCTGTGTTTTAACTGAGTTCTGCCTGAGTAAGCTGAAGAAGCAAAACTTTCATGGAGATAGAGGTAGAAAAAAAACAACAAACTGCTTATCTCCTCATAGAGGGCGTTTTGGGGGTATGGATGTGAACATTTATCATTTAGTATGATCTAGACCTGGGTGTTTTTTTAAAGCTGGGCGTTCTAGTGTAAGCATTATGGGGGAGGGCAAGCACAAGATATGTCAATGTAGTGACATTTAGATTTTCTTTCTCTGCAGGGGAAAAAGTGAGCACAGGATAAACGACTATGACAGGATAAAGGCAATAGAGAACAAGAGAGAAAAAAAGAAAGAGTAGGTAGAGAGTAAAATGGGAAAATACAAACTCCTGCTGAGTCACAGAGAGATGAAAAGAGGGATGAAGGTCTTCATCTACCCAGTAGGGGAAGAGAGGACAGGTAGTCTGACCAGCAATGTTTCCTGTCGATTAAAATAAAGGGCGGTCTTTTTCTACCACTCGGGGTCTTTGGTCCACACAAGCAAAGGCCTTTCAACTGTGTAGAGCACTCACAAAAACAGACAGATATGACCATGCCATATGACCAAGCTTTACACCAAACATCAACAACAACATCTCATCTTTTAGTACACGAAGGTCATCAAATATCTAAATATCTAGTGAAAGATATTTTGCTTTCATTTACCACTGTGGTGAAAAGAGATTGGACAAATAGCAGATTCAGACAACATTTTCATCAATTAGGACAGATTTGTAAGGATCTCAGTTCTCGGAGTAAACATACTGCCACAAACCACATTGACAGATCCTGACAAATGGACAGATAAATTCATTTCAAGTAAGAAAACGCTAAGACAGATGAGTTTTCCATGACGCGGACACAGAGACGATGGAATGACATTAATCGGGCAGAAGAGACAGAAAAGCACACAGGGAGGAAAGGATGAGTGGAGGATGAAGATAAATGCCATAGTGTGGTGGGAGGAAACGCGAGTGAAGGGAGAAAGAGCCGTTTGCAGTTCAAACAAGCGGATACATTACAAGATCTGAGACGACCGCTGCGTTTACTCGGAACCGGAGAGTGGGATGAAGAAATGTGAGAGGGGAGGTAGGAGCAAAGGAGGTAAAGGGGAAAGAAAGAGGCAGAAGAGGAAGTGTGGTTAAAACTGACAGCTCTGATAGCTGCCGAATATTGAGACGGAGTGATTTGATGAAAGGATGAAAAAGGAGGAGGAGGAGGAGGAGGAGTTGAGGCACCACAGGGAGAACAGCACGTTACGTTGGAGATGGAGAGAGAAAAATGACAGGCAGGAAGACAGAACGAGGAGGTAATAAGAATTCATGTAGGCAGCTGATGGACAGTTGAATGTCAGGTTGGCAGTCATTTTTGTATACAGCGACACTGCATGTTCTCATCTCATCACACTGCAACGGCTGGGAGACAAAACAAGCAAGCGATGGGGGAGAGAGATGAAAGAGGAGCGTAGTGTGTGCCTGACTGAATCAAAGATGGAGCAGGAGTGACTGAGTCAGTCACATCTGAGGTCACACAGATAATAAATGTTACAGATCACAAACAGCATAATCTCAAAGGACATCTGACCAGCTGGAGCATAAAAGGCTCTGCGTTAATATCCAGTTCTCCTAAACCAATGAGCCTCAATGACAGAAACAAAGAACATTATTTACATGCAGTTACAAATTGAATGCTGGTTTTAACTATTTTCAGACAACCCTGCCTCCTCGAAATTACATTTAGACACCCCTAATTTGCAACAGAAAATAAGTCTTGGGAGAAACATGATTCCACCTGAATCACATATTCATCAACATAATTAGGAAATCTATCTTCTCAATCGCCTCAATCTATTTACCAAGATACAAAATGATGATACTTAACGTATGTGATCAAGCACTTGATTAAGATTATGTAAAGATTGTGGTCTTTGCTAAATTCTGAAAAATGAACAGTGACTTGAATCACATGGAATGACGTCTTTATTTATCTTTAACTTACTTTACTTTTAAACTTTTAACTTGTGTTGTCTAAACCTCACCACGAGCAGGACGTAAAAGCAAGTCCTCCGCTTTGTATAGCATCTGTCCACCCCCACTTAACTGCCATGCGGTACAATAAGGGCTGCAACTAATGATTATTTTAATTATCAATTCATCTGCAGATTATTTTCTCGATTCATTGATTCATGGTTTAGTTTATGGAAAACAACTGCAATTCCTTGATGATGATGATAATGGTGTCTTCAATTTGCTTGTTTTGTCAGAATAAGAAGTCTAAAATCTTCCAAAAGTCAAATGACAGCAAATGGTCACATTTGTGAAGCTGGAACTAGAAAAAGTGGGGCATTTTGTTTGAGAAATTAATAAAATGATTACCAGATTATTAAAATAGTTGCAGATTAATCTTCTGTCAATTGACTAATTGATTAAATGTTGCAGTTCTAGGTACAATGGGCATGTTTCCTTCAAAATGTGACAATAAAAAAAGAAAAAGAAAAAAAAAACATCAGCTATAAATATCTGTGGTTTATAAATATAATTCCTAGGAGGCAGGGTTGATTCAGAACACGATGTTTATATGGAGCAAAGAGAAACCTTGTTATTCCTGTATATCCTTGTATACATGGTTTTTATCATTATCAAGGTTTCAGAAGTTAGTTCCAAAAAAATAAACAACTGTGGGCAGAAAACGTTTTTATAACATAACCTTAACAGGAAAAACACAGGTGTAAGTAATAAACTGATCAGGAGGGAACACATGTTCAGAATCAGCTCAGGTCGCAATGATTGATCCAACATTCACTTTCAGCGTGTAGAGCAGCATCACAGGATGCAAAAGGCGATACTCACAAACCTAGAGAAGGTGTTTACGTGCCTCAGTCAATACCCGCGTAGCACATTTCTCCACTCCAAAAATTCTGATCATAACTGGGGTACTAGTGTCCATGTGCACATACTCAGTGTTATTTCTAATAATGACTTGACTGCCGTTAATCACTCAGGCCCAATAATTCATACCAAGAAAATGTTTCATTTGCAGTGAATTTGTCTGAAAAAGAAAATCTATATCTTTAACAGTTACAGAGATTAGCCGGGTCGAAGTTGATGAACTGTAAATGACATCTATCTCTACAAACATCTGCCATCAAACTAATCTCTGTAAAGAAGCTTTCACAAACTTGTAAACTGTAGCGTAAAAGCAGATCAAGGCTATATTTGTCCAGGAATGTATTCAGCCCTGAGGTCATAAAGTGGCGGACTGCTGGGTTCACCCTATTTCTTCGTGCAGCCAAGCAGTACACCAGAGTGGGAGAAATCTGTGGGAGTGACCTTTGGTGAAGCAAAGCACTTCACTCCCTGTCTGAGTGTTTAAAGGTTTTATGTTAAGGTCAAGTGTATGAGACTCATATCAGCTGGGTCCCACTGGCACAGGATGGAGAGCTATTTTCTACACTCTCTTGGAAAAAAAAAAAGGTCCCAAAAGAAAGAGTCATGGTCCAACAAAAACGATAGTTTCCCAAGAGGATGATTTTACTCCTTACCTTAATACTTATGTACAGTCAGTGAATATATGCTGCCATTGATGTTTTTATCTTGAAACTAGAAATCCTGCCTTGTGACTGTATGAGTCTGCTAACGAGTCAAGTTGCAGTTTACATGCCTGTCCAGACTCATATTTGTAGCGAAGACTTTGAAGGAATTTAATAAAAAAGTATTAAGTGTGTTTTCCTTCCTCCGTGTTCACATGTTTGGCCAGTAAAGCTGATTCTGATAGAACACAAAGTTGTAGCCGTGACAGGAGACAAAGTTTCAGATATGGATGCAAAGAAAATGTAACAAAGCTATAAAAAGTGAACGTTTGTGCCAAATGTAATGAAATTCCCTCCAGGCATTTCTGAAATATCATGTTTTCAAGAAGAGGATGGACAGAAAGACAGACAGACAGACAGATGGACAGATGGGCGGACAGACAGACAACCCAAAAACATAATGCCTCCAGACACGGCTTTCACTGGCATAGAGGCAAGAAAAAGAGAGAAAATATATAATTAAGGCTATAAATAAAAAATATTTTCATGATTTTCATAACTTTAAGATTAATCTGTTGATTATTTTCTCAAATTGTTTGGTTTTTAAAAAGGCAGAAAATTTTCTAAAGCCCCTTATTATTTGCATTTGTTATCATGATTATAAAGCACTTTGGTCAACTGTTGTTTTTAAATGTGCTTTATGAATAAATTTGATTGGATTGGATTGGATTTGATATTATGTGATGGTATCAGATTGCTTGCCTTGGCTGACTAATAAAACTTTACTATATTAAGTTTTCACACAAGACAAAGAAAAGCTGTAAATCCTCACAATTTAGAAGCTGGAGGTAGGAAATGTTTAGTTTAGTTTAGTTTAATTTTCTGTTGCATTTTTACTGCTGATTGACCAAACAGTTTCAGCTCTACATATAATTATGATAAGGTTTTTGTCTGGTATTATACCTGGAAAGCTGACACCTGGTTTGTCTTTATCCAAATCCGATGCAGTGTTAAAGTATCCATGAACACAAATGGTCCATTTGCACATTTGTTTAAGGAAAACATAACAGGCCTCTAAAAGGGACACCGTCTGTGAGAACTGGATAAGAAAACATTTTATTGTACAGTCCGTTTACATGGACTAAAAGGAAAAACTAAGACCTATCACAGTTTGACACTGCACCTTTAAGTGCCACAGTGCAGTTTTTGTTCACTATTACCTGTGTCAGAATAAAAAAGCACATTGTGACATTCTTCAAAGCGTCAAGACGGACTCAAAAAGAGAGGATGAACAATGGAAAGTGGAGGGCCAAAAGACAGAACAGACTGAAAAAGAAGAGAAAAGACAAGTGGAAGACGAAGGATTGAAATCTTCTCTTTTAAAGGAGAGTCCTCTGAAACGACTGTGACATTTCAAAAGGCCAGACTTCCTGAGAGGCATTGACTCTTCCTCCATTAGAGTAGGGCACTCCATGATTACACATATCAATAACATCTGAGCACAGACCCTGCACTTTATAGAATTCTGGTATGTACTGTATATGTTTGTGTGTGAGTGTGTGTGTGTGTGTGTGTGTGCGCGTGCGTGCGTGCGTGCGTGTGTGTGTGTTTAAAAAGAGATCGAAGGATGTCATTGCTTTGGCTCCAGTCTCTCTGCGGCTCTCTTAAAGGATGTGCTGGTCAGTCAACGAAGATAATCAGATTAAACAGGAAAAACAGGATGTGTCTTTACTGGCATTTAGAGGTTCCTGGAAATTTAGCAATAACTCACAAACACATGTGAACATGTGTTTGTGAGTTCAGGTGTCAATGCTAACTAGAAGCCATCCCCAACACAGTAATTTAATTGAATAGTGTAAACTGTTTTTACAGCTGTTTTCCAGGCACAGCGAAGGGTTAGTAGAGCTAGCCAAGATTATGGGATCATTTCTGGATCCTTGTTTCCATCCTATCCTGCAGGCAGCTGGATTTGCAAGACCAGGACCTCACGACCTCACAAAAATCATGTGAGAATCCATCTTGTCAGGCTTTAAGTTATGCGATTATGTCCAAACCAGCAGACTATGGGAGACTCAGCAGCCAGACATTTCTCCGTTCTCTGTTCAGGCTGAGGCTGACGCTAAAATGAGAATGGCTGGTCCACCTTAAAGGTCAGTCCACCTTAAGTGAGTTTGGTGAGGTTGGGCTAACCCAGTGTCGCTAACCCCCTTCCATTAGTTGAAGAAACAACAGACAAGACTTTTCTTTGTCTTGACAAGCTGCAGCGTTTATTAACGACACACTGTAGACTGTTCTGTACATTTATGACCAGACTGACAACTTCCTGCTGAACTTTTTCTCTGTCTCGCTCGCATTCACCGTCACGTTTCTGCAGCTCGAACCCGCTCAACCACACGCATTACGCACTGCCCTATTCCTTAAAGGAGCTACCAAGAGTTACCCAGGCAACGACACAGAGTTTGACTCACTTTCTGAACAGTGCCACACAGAGGCTCTCAAACACTAATGATTTCCAAATTAATAGATATTTGGTGTTATTTCTGGCATTACTTTTTTTTTTTTTCTCGTCAGCCTGGCTAACAGGCCACTGTACAATTATAGGAGAAACACTGAAATATTACACTGCAGTTATGTTACCAATTACCCGACTAGTCTTTTAAAATAGAGATGACACAATTACAAGTAATGTGGTTAAAAACTCGAAAAAGGAAAGTTTACAGTAAATATCAGGTTTTGATCAATTCTAAAGCAAAATTATGTCACCGCACTTTTTGCACCTCATAACTAATTTTTAGATCAACAGTCAGTCTAAAGCTCAAGTAAAGAAACAAAAATCACAACATTTTGACTTATGACTAATGTTGTCAAATGACAGATGTGCCGGCAGAGCAAAACAACAAAAGCCAGGAGGCTTGTCAAGTGGCTTGAAGGGCAAACTTCAGATGTCAGAAAAACACAACAAACAACCTCCATATAATCATCTGAACAAACCCAAAATGTCAGAAAATAGTGAAAAATCTCCATCACAATTTCCCAAAGCCCAAGGAGATGTCATCATAGGCCTTGTTGTTTCTGACAAAGAGTCCAAAACATACAGACATTTAATTTATGATAATATTAAACAGAGAAAAGAAGCAAATTGGAGAAGGAATCTGTGTGTTTTGTGTTTTTGCTTATAATTGTCAACAAACAATTAACCGATTATCAAAACTGAGTAACGGAGTGACTAATCAGCTAATAGAATAATCAACTAATTGTTTCAGTTCCAGTTGAAATATGCTGGGCTGTGAGTTGATTTGGAAGACAGAGCGAGCCTTTACTGAACAAATATGTGTATTCTGTATAATGCACAGTATAAGAAATATACACAATATTATAAAGAGATTTATGTATATTTATAGGGTTTTGACAACAAATAAATCATGGACATAAACATAAAAGCAATAAGTACAAAAGTATAAACAAAAGTAGCAATATGTCATTTTATTGTGCCAATATTTTGTTATTTTAAAATATATATTTTTAATATTTGATTTCCACTCACATTGTTGTCCATCATTACTCCAGCAGGGTTTAACAATAACATTTTCTTCCACCAGCCCAAGACAATTTTTACTGGCCCCACCTCCAAAAGTTTAAATTACCAGCATTATCACATAAAAACTAAGACTGCTACTTTCCATGTTCAATATTTTGGATCCTTGAAACAACATTTTGAAATGCTTTTTTCCCCCTCATCTTCCTATAGTCTGGTTGTAGCCACTAGACAGCTCTAGGGATGGGTATCGTTAGGATTAGGATTTCTTCTTTTTCATTACTAAATAATTGTTTTGTTTTGTTTTGTTTTTTTAAATAGTCAATTTTTTAAATACAACTTAATATTGTTTCAAGAGCAGCAACAGTAATATTTACAAGAGCAAAGTTGCTATATAAACTCAACATCTCACTGGAAACAAATCTGACAGTTCAATAAAATAAATAATATTCCTGACATCAAAACACTGAGTAAAGTGTAGGAAGAATACAGAACACAGACATCACTGTCAGTCATTCATACATTATTCAAAATAAAATGTTATTTTTTACCTTTCTTTTTTTCCTGCTGTACCAAAATTGTCCCAGATCGTAACCCCAAAGCCAACGTACGTACCGAAACGTTAATTTTGTGTATAATTACACCCCTAGGTGAAACACAGCAGTGTTTTTTCTGTTCATTTGGCTTAAGCGCTGTGAAACACTTGAACCCTGCACATAACGCCTGGGACACACTGCCTATCTCTACCTGAGTATTACATACATTAATGGTATATGAATGAGTAAAGATGGAGAGGGAGAGGAAGAGAGAGGGGCTCAGTGCATCATGGGAAGTCCCCCACTAGTCTAGGCCTATAGCAGCATAACTAGGGGCTAGTCCAAGGCGAGCTTGAGCTGCACCTAACTATAAGCTTTCTCAAAAAGGAACGTTTTAAGCCTACTCTTAAACATACAGAGGGTGTCTGCCTCCTGGACTGAAACTGAAGGCCCTGAGATAACTTCTGTTGTGATTTGGCACGATATAAATAACAACTGACTTGACTTGGCTAGAGTAGCACATGTGTGTCGCTGAACTGCTGCAGCTCACACATGTGTGATGTCCACATAGACAGTGTTGCTGCCAGCCCTATCTTTCAACAACTTTCTACAACTTTGATAATAGCCATCAATAATAGATGTTTCATATTATCTTATTATAAATGATATTTAGACAGAAAAAGGTTATGAATCATCTGCTCAATTGTGAAGAACATAATATGTGAGGTGAAAGTTTCTTTCTAACAGGTATGGTGGGGTCTGGTCGGGGCTACTCCAGTGTTTGGCGGGCCACCGAGCCAATGAAAATCCCCACCAGGCCAAAAAAATCTCTTTTTGAATGCCCAAAATGACACCAAATATCCATTAATTCGGAAATCAATATTCAATAGCATTTGGGAGCATCTGTGTGACACTGATGTTCCAAAGCATGAGTCAACCTGTGTCGTTGCCTGGGAAGCTCTTGATGTGATGCGAGTGCCACTGGTATCAAAGTCCCTTTTAAATTACTGCAGAGCGGGAGCGAGAGCGTATGGGGTGCAGGTTAGCTAACGTGAGCATGGCACCTCCTAAAAAGAGAAAAAAAACTGGCGCGGGTGACGAACAAACAAATAGATCAATTTTTTTTCTCTAAAACTCTGAATTCAAGCAAAAACACAGATGGAGAAGAAGGGAGAGGGGCAGCTTATTTTTAAGCAATAAATGCAGTTTATTAAGATATATTCTCTTTGTGGCCACTTTGTTTTAAGTCTTGAATATAACGAGTAGCAAAAATTTGAATGCAAATATAAATTCTAGACCACCTTAGGGTTTTTTCAGTCCGTACTACCAGGCCTGAAAATAATTCTAGGAGAAACACCGACTTTTCAAACAAGACGGGTTTTTTTTTTTGTTTTTTTAAATCGATTATATTGATTATCCAGCCTGTTAAACCCCCTGCTGTCACTGCTTTAAGTGAAGAAAATCCCTCCAGATGACACCAACATCTCCGAATGAGCTAAACACACTCCAACAAACAAACCTCCAAACTAACTGTCAGGTGGGAAACTGACAATAAATAAGGAAAATACAAACACCAAATCTCCATCTGAAAGAAGGCAAAATGACACACAGGAGTCCCAGTTTGAACTAATATCACAGAAAACAAGCAGGAGTCAAGAAAAGGAGCTCCATGTCTCACAGACTCTCTGCTCTGGAGTTCCCTGCCAGACAGGCTCCCTGCGCAGCGCTGACACCCCTTATGTTTTTTTCATGTCTGTGACATATTCGACAGATATAGACACTGAAAATGTAGTGAAATGTGTAATGTTGCTGTTACAATGTCAATGTGACTATCACCAGATCATTTTCAGTTTTGCTGCATGTCACGCAAAAAAAAATAGGCAAGATGTGAAATGTCTAGATGACGCTGCAGGGCTGTGCGGCTAACCTGTTAACAAGGGCACCGAAACGAAAAGCAAGAGGTTCGGCAACGTACATGCACTGCTCACGCTGGCAGTGTGTCCCAGGTGTAAGTGTTATTATGGTGGGGAAAACCCTGATTACCAGGAAACTTCTAAGATATAACGCAGTGCATATGAAATCGAGCCAGCTAAATTCTTTTTTCTACTGCGCTAAAAACAACTTCAGCTTGTAGCTCTTCATCTCCGTGCTATCTTCACGTTAGTGCATGACGCTAGTGATGTTTGATTGATATGTGGCATCGAGACAGACTGTGCAGGGAGCGCTCAGTGCGTTTGCCAGATAACAGGAAGTAGAAGGTCCCTTGTTTGTTTGTTTTTTGCAATCTCCAATTAATTGACCAGCCCGATGTTTGTTTTTATTGGCCCTGAGCCACTGAGCTGCCATTATTGTCGAGCCTTGTCTAGGAAATCTTACTAAAGAAACTGTTGGCCTCTAAAGATTAATCTGCATCAAATTTGAAAGAGGATACACACACAATTAACCAAGCAGCCCCACTGTAATGTTGTAAATTGCGTGGCAAGGGGCCAAAAGTATCTGTGGCTAATGACCAAAGAGCCAACAAAGTGGCTTTTAACGGAGCTTTCTGGCACAGAGACAGAAACAAAATCAGGTTTATCAACAGTTTGTCCATTCATCAACACACAACACAGAAAACAAATAGTTTGGATGTCTTGGGAGGGAGGCTGTCCAACACATATCTCTCTCTTTAAGTCTCCATCCATGTATCAGTGAGTAAGCATGCTTTAACCGGTCCAGAGCCAATTAACCTGACTCGGGACATGTGCACCAGCTGGCATGACAGGAGAGAACAAAATCCCTCACATAAACCTTGTCCACCCATGCCAAACAGTGTCAGTGAGCAGGCATGTCCTGAGCCAATTAATGTGCCTCAAAACGGGTGTGGGAACCTGTTTGCCTCCGACCGGTGCTCACAACACGCCCGACCATGTCTCGGCACTGTACATGGTATTTGTGTCATTATGTCCTCTGTAGTATTAAACTCTTGGTAGCATTACAGAGCCTGGAGAGAAGGAACACAGCAAGCTGAATGACAAAGACATGGAGGGAGAAATAGAGGAGCATGTGAGATAGACATGGTGAGATTTGAGCATAAGAAACAGTGTGATCAGAGAAGAAATTGTACTTTCTGAAAAGTACTGAGGGAACATTGGTGTTAATATATCACAGACTGGGGTGCAGTTTCACAGATGCTCCCTGAAGGCAATCAACAACACAGCTGCATCCTTTATCCTGTATTTCCTGCAGAAAGTCGATTCATTACAACTTAATATATGCAATTAAGTCTAAACACAATGTACACATTTACATATAGATTTGTACATATACGTTTGCCAAAATGTGCATGCAATTTATAAAAATCAGGGTTTTTCACAGCGCCTAAACCAAAAGAAAAGGGGGGAAAACAAAAATACGCTGAGTATTTTGGTGTCATTTAGGGGCACGCTGCTGCATCAGCTTCTGTCCTGTGTGTGTGTGTGTGTTTTCACTGAGGGTGGGCTTTAGTTCCTCCTCAGCTCCTACAGCTGGTTAGTGGCTTCACCCTGACTTATTGGAGGATGAGCAAACTGCTGTCCTAATCCCGTCAATATAAGCCTGTTTTACCAATGCTATTTTGTGATCATTATTTTTTTATGGTGCCCAGTGTGACAAAAATGTGAAGGATTACTTCAGGCCATAGCACTTACATATCTGTTCCACTTCTTCATGTTCAATATCTGGGTGCACTGTGGTATTGAAGCAGTTGTTTTTTTTTATTAAAAAATAGTGGAAAGTTGTGTCGCATCATTACAAATTAATTAATCAATTAAAAACTGCAGAAGTCTTGGATCTCAACTGTAGTCAAAACTGATTTCATAGGACCCTATTTCCAGTCTATTTAGATTAATTGATCACTGTTTCTTCTTTAGAGTGTGACCGCTACAGGCAAATCCAAACAGTGACATCAAGAATTAGCCTAAGTGTTTCTGTTAAACTCTATTAAAACAGGGCAAGAGTGCCAGACTGCCAAAGCTAAGTCACATGGCTGGGATGGGATACTGGTGGCCTAATGGGAAACATGCTGCTGCCACACAGTCTTTAATTACAGGCAAAGTCCTCTGACAGGCCCTTCTGTGACCTGGTAAATTCTCTACAGCAGGCACACACATGCGTACTCAACGAAGGCTACACTCTAGTAAAATGCTTGACTGACGGATGAAATCAATATAATTAGCCTACATGATAGAGGCTCTGTGGCAAGACAATCTGTATTTATGATAGAAAAATCTATCAAGCTCTCTCTGTACCTCTCGGTCCTCAATCATGTGCTCATTCTCTCCTCCTTTCAAGTCTAATTTATGATTCAAAGGAAACCATTAGCACAGAGCCACACAGAGACTGGCACTGTCACAGGGGTTGCAGATAGGCAGAGCCGTGCGCAGCCTCGGGAATGGGAGTGCACAGCGGGTGCTACAGACAACACACAGGCCTGAGTGGCTGGCAGAGTTAAGAGTATGTCACCTGATTGCTATGCTGCAAAGTCATACATATTATACACACACTGTAGCATGACAGCCCTACTGTACGTGCCAGGGTAACACTGCCAACGCTTAAATCAAGGCTTAGTTTCTGGACACCAGGGATTTCAAAAATATAAAACTTTAATACAAATAAAGAATAGACAGAATTCTCAAATGTTTGCTTTGAAATGTTATGTAGTGCAGACGCACATTTCTCCAGTGGTTCCCAAACTTTTTACATGAATGGAACCCATTCATTGTTTTTTTTTCCTCACTCCCACATGCTCCATGGGCTCAAAAACACGGAAGTCAGTGGAAAATTGAAAAACTTTTTCAGTGTATGCCAGAAAGCACAGGACTGAATGCAGCATTATCTCAGAACATGATATCCAGTTTTTTCTCATTACATACATGCAAAGTATTAGCAGATTATCTCTGTTAAAAGAATTCATCTTGATTTATTGAACAAATAAAATAAATACCATTTATGATGAAGACATAGTAGTGTTGAAATGTTAGTCAGCTTGAACTATGAAAGACTACGAATAAATCACTGCACTCCAGTCTTTTCTCATCTGACCTGACCTGAGACCTGAGAAACACCTGATTCATCTGCATAATGCTGGAAGATGCACAGAGAACCCATTTCTACATACATTTATGTAACATATGTGATCATATGTAACATAAAGTAAAATAATAGGCTAATGGACAATATGAAAATTGATATTTATAAACAAATAATTAATTAAAATTGAATAAGTGGTTAAATGTATTTCTTCCAATTTCTTCATCAACAAGGACAAAAAAAATAAAAAACACACGAAAAAAACACTGCAGGCATTTTATTGGGACGTGTGAGCCTGCTGTTACACAAACAGTCTTTTATGAAGGGGGAGACTGAAGAAAGCAAAAACTTCTGACGCCACTGACCAGTGATTGTGTTCCTTGTTTTTGTGTAGACTCAAGATAAGAAGGTCAGCTCATGCAGCATAAAGTATACTGTGTGTGTGTATACATATATATATATATATATATATACACACACATATATATTTGTATTGTTAGTATTTCTGACGGCTCTGTAGCAGGAAAACTCACAAGCTAGAAAGTGTATTGCATTACAACCAGCCAGCGTGAGCCATCATGTTATTTGCTGCAACACAACTTCATACTTAACAAGGTTTTTAACATGATTTTGATGTTTATTGCTCATCTATTTCTTCCGTGAAACACACTTAGGAAAGTTTGAGTTTTGCTTCTGACTTCTACTAATTTAATTAATGCTATATTTCATTTCCACAATATGCTGCGAACCCTTCCTTCAATCGAAAACAAAGGCAGACAAAACCTCATGAGGGCATCCTGACACGATAAATTAGTAGAATTCCCACTGTTAGTCCTCAGCTCCATATTAGTCATAGTGCTTTCAGCACACTCACAAACAGAGCCTGACCGATATATCAGTCGGCTGATATTGGCCTATCACAGATATATCAGTACCTGCATATATATATTTTCCAATATGCACCAATATTGTTTTTATTTTTTTAAGTTATATAGACAGAATTATGTATACTTCATCCTTTTTCTTAATTCAATTTTAATACATGTGTTTTTTTCAGTGTCATTTTATACAATTAATGTAAAATATCATGCCTCTATTAGATATCTTTGTCACAAGTGTTTGAGAGCCACATTGCAAAAAATGTGTGTTTATGTATATATTCTGTATATATAAATTATTGACCCATATATCGATATCTGAATTTTTGTACTCTCTAATATTGATATCAGCATCAGCCCCAAAAATTCCAGTATCAGTCAGCCCTAAACACAAACAACTGTTTCCATGCACCAAATTCTACAGGCTTTTTGTCTGGTCCTCTGATGCCAGATGCCCCTGTACGTTGTAGTGACATGACTTGTTTGAATGTGACCTGTAATCGTGATCAGTCAGTTGTTGAATTATCCCTGTCAGTAGGTCATACAAGATTAAATCAGTACTGCGGTGGATAAGAAAACCACATTGTTCCAAGTCAAATTATGGGAAATGTGATGAAAATGCCTGTAACTTTTCCACTTTGTTGCATATGAATGTAAATGAGGTAGGAGTGAACTCATTTCCCAGCTCATATCAGCAGGATAAGGGGAACACCTGTTTCATTAGAAAGCTCACAAAGAGGAAAACCTCTGGGATTTTCAGATACATTTCAGGACTTTGTCTTTTCCTTCTAGCTTCTCTCTCAAACACACAGCACCATATTGCTTGCCTAACCCACAATTTTCTCTTTAAGCAGCAGTAGAAAAAGTTTTGTGGCTTGCATGAATCTGTGTAGAAGTGCTGCAGTCAGAGACCAGGGTAAGTATGACATTGGTATTCTGTGTAGACAGAGTGAGATGTTATCACTACGATCACAAGGCTAAAGCCTCTCAGAGGGTTGGAAATGGATCACAGGACCAATTCCATTACATTTCTGACAGTCATTTGTAGAGACAAGATTTATCTGCAGTTACTGGCTGACACACCCCGAAACAGACTTTTTTATCACTCTATGCTTTCATTTGCTGAAAAAGATGTATGTGATATAATCAACAGATAAGGAAAGGCAGATTCAGACTTAAAATGGCAAAGTCTCAAGAAATATAATAGACTCAATAGATAGAGGGAAAATACAGGCAATCAGTGGACCGATAATAGACCTCTAAGCAAAACTAACAGGACTGAACAGACCATAAATGGTAATTATGTCCCTGCTATGCTTGAAACGAAGTTGTTTGTGCAACGTGTTTGATGATGTATAAGACTAAAGTGTTTCTAGTTCTTTAGAACAGCCGCACTGGAAGGCGGGGCAAATAGCCAGCCATCATAGAGAGGGGCGAGTTGCTATATTTGCATGAACAGAAATAAGGATAACAGTGCACACTTCGGGATCGTCTCTCGTGGAATGCATGAATGAGTTGCACTCTTTTGCTTACATGAAAAGTGATGAAAGCAGCTGTGTGAAGAATGAAATAAAGACAGCTTTCAAGAGGTGTTTAGATCCTGCCTCTCTCACCTCCGCACAACATTGCTGTGTGTCTGCACCATGAAAACAAAGACTTGTACCTATGCATAGGTCTTCTGGTGATAATGTCTCTTTAAATAGTTACGATGACTGAATTTTCCAGTGAAGCTTACCGTTCTGTTCGTCACACCTGTCAGCTTATGGAGATGAATCTTTAGAAATATATATAGTTGGATGTTTTTTTAGAGAGTAATTCAAGCTTAGGGGAACTTGCTTACAACATATTTACACTACCTTGCTGGTGAAGCTCTACAGCCTATTCATTGCAAACAACAGGGACACCACAGGGACATTTACACAGTTGCAAACAGGCTGCCACTTAGCAGTTTGTCATAAGGGGGTCGTGTAAGACATACATTTAGATTTCCTAGAAGAAGGTGAGCTGGCTTTCCTCCAGTGTGCCTTTTACTGGTGGCTGAGGACTGGACAATCATGCCTCCTAGAAACAATATGTCAAAAATATAGACCCATTTCTCAAATTGTATTTATTTTAAATCACATAAGGAAGTGAGGTGCATCATATAATAAATCTCTATAGAGGACTCATGCTGGAAAACAAGCCCTCCCTCTTCCCACCTTCTGGCTGCAACACAGTCGAGACCAAATAATCGCTGGCTATATGAGAAATAAGGAAATATTGTGGACAAGGATTAGTGAGGCAGTGAAAACTGACGCATGGCTGCTATACTTGAATGAATATAGCAGAAACAATGGGCAAAGTCAGGATTATTCTGAGATTTACGAATCAGTGGTTTAACACATTTCTACAGGACAAATAAAGATTTAGTATAAAAACTAAGAACAGATTTCTTTCTTTGTACCAAGTAATCTCTCTCTAAACTTATCTCTACCTTATGACTTCATATTGTCAATATTCTCTAAAGAATGTGCCTCTCACTTTAAACCCCTAAGCTGCCAACCTCCACCTCTACCATAATTATTTTCCTCTCATCCACCCACCCCATCCCTCCTCTGCCTGTCTCATACTTCTCCCTCACCACAGCATAAGGCTACTTAACACCATCTTAACTCCAGTGATAAACAACAGACTAGTCATTCCCTTATCAATCAACATCCCTCCATCCCTGCTTCGAGTCTCTGAGGCCTTGCAATTTCTCAGTCCTCTTGAGGTCTGATTTACTCGCTTCTTCACTGTCTGTCCTGGCTTATTCTCTCCTCACCACTTACTCTGTTCACTAAATCTGTGCTGTGTCAGCTTCTCTGCTTCTCTACTCTGTCCGCACGTTAATCTGAGAAACATTTCAGTTTTACTTCTCCTGGCCCCCATCCCTTGCAAAAAAGACCCCCTTTTTCACATTTGGTTCTCTGCAGAATAAGTAGGAATTCTCTAGAAATGATAGTTAAATTAAACCACTCTTTCCACTGAGAATTGCTCATGCATATTTAATAGCACCTTAAATATCAATCTGACGAAAATCTAATAAGAAAAAGGAAATTAAGCAACACAGAAGATATCCTGTGCATATTATGAATAATAAGTTACCCTCAAAAGACTTCATAATAGCTGTTAAATGCAGAAAAACACTTGCAAAAAGGAAGTAACAGAAACAATACCATTAGACGCAATACAAACAGCTACCTTGGGCTGCTCATACTGCACCATGCCTCCTCCATTAGATGTTTAAAAAATTATTGGGATGAAAAACGCCAAAAACAATCATCCATTTGCTATTTGAAAGAAAGTGGTTTTAGCCTGCAGCCTCTGTCTCAAAAGAATCAAATTAACTAAAACTTCTGATATTACATTTCTGAGCCAATTTAATCACCACAGTACAAGGGGGAAAGAGAGTGAGAAAGAAAAGACAACAGCAAGTAATTGCAAATACTATATCTTACTGGAGGATTTTCTACAGAGAGCACACAGATTTTCTGCTTCTTCAGCACACACTGTGTATGGAGAGACAACATTAGAATCCTGTCTAAAACCTTACTGTGATCATCACCCTCATTATGATGCTGCTGCTCAAGATATTAGGTGTGCTGGCACCGAGGGTGCAGAGCACAACTTGTTCTTCAAAGCTTTATTTATTATTCCTCTGTAAACTTTGCAGTTGCTAACTACTTCTGCATACTTTCAGCTACAGAAACCATTCAAATATCAAAATGTTCAGCTCTTTAAAGACATTTATGCCATGACATTTCTTTATTTTAGCATATTCTAGCATAGATTTTTTAATTTATTTTTAATTTTTTAAAATATCATAAAAATATAATGGAAAGTCTTTAGGAGGAAAGTATTCATACGTCATGGACAGGTGTCCTATGGGGAAATGCTTAACATTAAAACATGGTACTTACAGTGCCACCGTATGGACAGTTATTATATGTTTTACATTTTGGCTAATAACTCATGAACCATGGGGTGGAGCAAAACAATATTTTCACACTGTGTTCCTTGGACGTTGCAGATTAGACTGATAAAGACCCATTATCTAGTCATTTAAAAGCCTTTAATATGAAGCAGTAAAGCAGGAAATCTTGGGTTTGCATCGGCGATAATTTAACAGAGTGGGTTCATCAGAAGGGGGGCCTTAAAGAGACAGAGGCTAAACTGAGGGGCTGCATAAAGGCCAGTATATAATAAATAAGGAGTTTTATTGTGAGTCATGCAAAGCTATTCCAGTGGAGTCACAGAATAAAAATATAGAACTGGAAATGACAATAACAGATCCCTTTTAAATAAATAATGTTAATCTAAATAACTGATGACTAGCAACATCAGACATCACCAGCAATCTGCAACATCTGCATCTCACAGTACTGCTACTTCACTGCTGAGAGAAATGTATACTTTGTTGGTCGAAATTATGAAACTAATTTATTAATTGAGTAAAAAATCTTTAAATAAACAATGTAAATAACTGGTGATGAGCAACATTATACATCGCAAGCAAACATATTAAATGACGGATCTACTGTCGGTAGCCATCAGCATGAGTAGCCCCGCCCCCCAGCAGCTTCTCCTTCAGTGAGTCTGTTAAACTTCATGCAGTGTCGCCACTGGGGGGGCGCTGCTAACAGGTAGACTGGAATAAAAGGCAGCAACTCTTCAATGCAACAAATAATTTCAACCAATCTCAATCAACTTTTTTAGAGACAAAGGTGGCAAAGGCTGGAGAATGTGCGTGGTGTGGTCAGAATCGATTTTCGATTGAATGAATAGAAATGGGGACTTTATTTTCAGTCTTTTGCTCCAGTATGCTGTGTGCCAAACCACTGAACTACAATATGACACATAACTGGTCTGCAGTCTTTTTATTTTTAAAAGTTAACTGCATTAATTAATGAATTAATTCATCTGAAAGCATCTTGCTAGTCCCTGCCTGTATGAGAGTAACAGAAATGAGGGAGGTGGAGTGCTCCGCTGTGTTGTTATTAAGGTTATATCTCCAGCAGTGGAGAGCAGCCTCTCTGCTGCACTGTTAGCTCCGGGGAAAGACATCACTGTCCAGGACACAGAGCAGGCACGGGGTTTTTGAGGTGAAACAAACTCAGCACTGAGTTATTTTCTCCACTTTAGAGTTGGATTAAGTTGTTTAATGCTGCAGTGTGTGTTGGTCATCCAACCTCATTTGGTACTGCTGATCGCTGCTCCGCTAATGTTAGTCTCTGAACGGCAGCATAGAAAGGTCACAATATACCTCACATTCATCTCGCAAAGGTAATTATTTAGTCATCAATAAAATGCTTGCAACTGTTGCCTTTTTTGAAGATGAATTATAAGAAAACCCTAGCGTGTGCGCACTGTAGACTGCCCAGGTGCTGCACTGCCCACGCAGTTGAGTTCTGCCTTTTTCGTTATGTCAACATCACAGTTATACAAAGGCAGCCTTCGTTTGAGTTAGATAGGCAGGGAAAACCCTGAGGCCTAATACTCGATGCACAGGTGTCCTCTGTCCATCTGCTCCACATATCGACAAGGAGGACTGATTGCGCAGCCTTGTGGTTATTTATGGCGCACTTTGACTTACCTTGGACTTTCAGCCTGTGACTCTTCAGAAATTTTACCTTTTCTAGTTTCTTTCTTTTATGAGGGCTGTAACTAATATGGCGTGTGTCTGTGCAAGAGAGAGAAGGAAAACTGTCTTTCATTCTGGCAGTTTGATACCTGGACTGGAGCCAGAGTACTAATGAAGTCTAATTTTAACAAAAGCCCAATTTTTCCATGAAATTACATATATATACACATACATATATATTTATATATTACATATATATATATTTTGGCTTGAAATGCCCGACAGCAAAGCAAAGCATACTCAAGCCCTCCTGCTGCATGAAAATTACTGCAATCTTTATTTTCTTTTGTTCCGGTTGTTTACTTGACTAATGTTTGGAATAACAAGAATTTTTACAAACTAAGAGGCTGCAAATGCTCATTTAAAATTCAGTTGTGCCATATTAAGTGACAACAAACTGAGTGGCAGTTAAATGCCTGGCATTTGTGAGCTTCAAGGCAGGTAATGATTTGTGAATCTAGATGTTGCTGGTCATTAAATCTGTTATGAACGTTGGTGTTAATGCAATGAAAACTAATTCAGTGATTTAATTTGATTCAGATGTGCTTTATGATTCGGAACTACGTCACCAACTTTATTTGATTCAGATGTTTTAGTACCCCATGAATCAGCACAAGCTCATATCAGTTATAAAAGCAATATTGTACCTGCTATAAATGCGTGACAAGAGACTCATTTTGTTAGAGTATTTCTGTGCTCCTTAGTCAACAGGATTAGACCGTAAGGACTAATTCTTGTTGACAGATCTACACGGGGGTGGACAATACAACAAGGAACATCTTACAATATAATCCATTTGAATGAAATAGCCTTGCAATAAATATAGCTGTGGTTCCACAATCTTAATATCTGCCTTTTATCCTCTTGAAAGGCCCCATTGCCTCCATTCCTGATTTTATGGGTTTTGTAACTTATTTCAATTCAAATCACATCAATATTTAATTTTTAAAGTTATTAGTGTTATTAGAGTCTTGGGTTTCAATGAATATGATGGACCTGCATCTGGCATACAGTCACCAAAACAGCTTCAGTATTCTTTGGCATTTGGTATTTTTCTTCTAAAAGATATTTTCTCATTTGGTGTTATGATTATGATGGTGGAGGGCAATATCTAACATGTAACAGGTCCAAAATCTCCCTCATATTTGGTGACATAGTGTATGACTCACATCATTTTCACATCCATTCAATCTTTCAGTGACCCCTCATGCTCTGGAAGCATCTACATTCACTATGTTTGTCCACTCATTCAGGAGGTTTTTCTTTTAATTTATCACACATCTGGCTTTGAATTTGTTCCAGCAAGATTTTCTTTCAAGTACTGCCCTACTGTGCTGATGTAACCAGCGAGTAAAGCTACAGCAAAGAACTGCTAGGAAGCATAATTATGGTGTGCAAAAGCACAAAGATAAGCAAAAACCATTTACTGAGCTTGTCTGTTATTTCCTGTTGTTTCTCCTAATCTAAAGAAGACAATGATAAGCTTTCTGCCAGCACTGGCTCCTAAACAAATGGCCTTTCCCATTCATTTTCCACTGCTTATCCAGATCCTGGTCATAATGGCAGCAGGTCATTTTGCCCAGCCTCCTACTCCAACTATTTCCAGGGAATCCCAAATTGTTCACAGTTCAGAAATGATATGTAATCTCTCCAGCATGTTCTGGGTTTTCCTCCAGTGGGACCTGTCCACAGTAACTCCACAGGGCAGCGTCCAGGTAGGATCCTGATCAGATCCCCAAACCACTTTCACTGGCTCCTTTCAGTGCAAAGAATCACTGTTTCTACTCCAAGATTCTTATAGATTTATAGGCTCCTTACTCTGCTTGTGAAGTTGTGCCCTGACATTCTGCAAAGGAAGCTAATTACAGCTACTTGTATCCACAATCTCTTTCAAGGCTTTGAAGGGTTGGTATTGTGGAAAACAAGAAAAATGAGCTTTGGGATGGAGTAGGGTGATGGTGAGGGCCCCCTGTGCTGTAAAATTACTCAAGGCTGTCTCCTATGTCTTTTGAAATGTTCAAATTTGCAGCTCAAGAGCTAGCAACATTGAGGGGGAACCCATTAGTCAATTATGCTAGGAAGCTTTAGCATGAGCCCACTCCAGCCCTTGCTTCTGTAGTCAGAGTTTGCACTTCAGTTGAATGACGAGCAAAGCAGGACACTGGATGTGTGCTGTTGCTAGTTGTTCAGCAGCTAAAAAGTCTTAACATAGCCTTATTGTCTTGTATTGTCTTTTTTTGTCTTGTCCAACAGTCAAACCAGATAATATTACAGTGTTTCCCCTATACTGGTGCACCACTGCAGTCTTATGACTGGTCACAATCAGTTTATCTTCCATTCTGAATGGTTTTCAGACAGGAAGAAATTATCTGAAACATAGGTCAACACCTCAGAGGCCGTCGTGTATTGATTGGCTGCAGGTTTTCTCCTGCTGGAATTCACTGCAAAAAGTAAAAAATATTCCTAACTTTTAGTTCGGCTGCACTTTGGCCACCGCAGGTTTTCCAGAGAGATTGCATGATGCACTTCACCGCTCTTTAGTGTGGTTTCAGCATAAGGTGGACCAACTATCCCCCCTGCCCTAAAGCAGTCAGCCTAGGGGAAATACTATGTGAGAATCAGAGAATTTTTACTTTTTTTCTTTAAAAATAAATAAATAAATAAACAAACAACTTAAAATGAATGGTTGCATTGCAGCTGTAATATACATACAATTTTAATTTAAATTAAAATCTAAGTTAATCAAAACCAACTTAATGTCTGGTTTGGGTGCACAGAGATCTTTTCCTTTAGCGCAGATTCAATTTCACATTATGTTCAGCGCTATAAAGAACTATCTTGGATTAGAAATACATACCATTACAAAGGGATATATTTTGAGACCATATTTCTCTCTTTTTTTTGCCTCATACCACCAGGCCAGAAGAATTTCTGATTTCTAAAGGAAAAACATTTGTTAAGCTACTACATTTTTAGGCCTGCTTTTTTGCTGGGAAACTAACCTTTCACCTAACAGTAGTGTGATTAAAAGCAAAGCAGACACTAGGCTGAAAAATGTATGTCGACCTAATTGAGACGAAAAACAGTCTTTTGGGGTCGGACATGACACTAAGTACAATGCCATTAGTGCTTTCACACAAGTATCCACTGACACATGCACACACTTGCACAAACAAAAAGTTGAGAGCCCTTAGGAGCAGCTGATTAATGTCATGAGAATATAGCAAAAATCTTCCAAAAGAATAACATGTCAATGCGAGGGCAGCAAATAACTCTTTAGGAGATGATGAGTCTGTGACAAAATGTAAACAAAGAACAACTAGATCATGTAACATATATTCTCAAAGTAAAACTGATTAATTATGTCTTTGAAATAATCAACCATTAGATTCAACGCTTATGAGTACAGACTGTAAAGTTCTATTCTTTTATCCAGCAATTAACGAGGGCAAAGACATTTTAATTATAATACTTATCTCAATATTTTAGCAACAAATAATATCTAATCAAGATAGACAATAGCTGATCCTTGTTACTCAGATTGTCTCTGAATACTGAATTCTACTACAGATGACATGCAGACTCTAAATTGAAGTCCAATCAAGACGTTTAAATGTGACAAAAATGAAGATGAAACACATGATGAAATCATAAAGGTTTCTTCATTGTGTAAAAAGCATGTGTACATGTTTAATCTAACCAAGAAAGAAGTGGCACCAAATTACCAACCCAAAAGCCCCAGATAGAATTGGGCTACCGCCCAGAGGTTTGGGCACACTGTATAAATAAAAAGCTGCCCCATGAGAATCCTTTTTAATTACATAAAAATAATGACAAATTTGCTTCCCCAAACACCAAATCAGATAAACCATTCTAATAACAGGCCTGCTCACTGAGATCAAGCCAAACAATTTATCAGTGATATGCGTAAACATCCTAGCAAATGCACTCCAGCTCCCAAGTGGCCGGCATAGTGACAGAAGCAGAGAGGTTGAGATGACTTCCACTGAAACAGAAACAGGGAGAGGGACAGGGAGAGAGAGAGAGAGAGAGAGAGAGAGAGAGAAGAAAAGGCGACAAATTGATAAATGGAAAAGAGTGGTGTTAGAAGAGGACAGTGAAATTGAAAATACAAACAGCTAGGTAGAATGAGAGACATTACAAAAACATCACTGGAGTGTTAATTTGATAGAGGTATGAAGCCGCTCATGCACTATTAAAAAAGCAGACTCCTGCAGGGATATTGAAGCAAATAAACACTCCACAAGCCTCTCCACATCATGCAGATGTGATGGTAACGCAGGCACTACAATGTGAAGTGGCAAAAACAATGCACAAACAAAGCATCACAAAGGACTTTGGTACACAGAGGCCAACAGTGTGGAAGTGAATTTACGTCAGCAAGTCCATGACGCATTGCTGATTTTGCTCCTCTGAAATGCACTCAGAGCTCATAAGAGCCAAGTGCCAGGGGTCCATATATACCTACGTTACACATAAACATGCTAATGATGCTAAAAAGAAAGCTATGCTAATGTGACCTACTTTATAACGAGTAAGGCTGCATGATTCTAAATGAAGGGGAATTAGCTCAGTGAAATTTGAGATTAAGATTGAGAAAGCTTTCCCTCACAATTACTCTATTAATTAAAATATTAATTACACTCTCTTTAGCTTTTATGCAGTCAAACTAAACAATATGATTGTGAGATACTGAAATGTCCCGAGGTTATATTCCTGGTTTTTTTGGGTTTTTTTTTTTTTTTTTAAACAGACAACTTAAATCCAATTTATCTTAAAAGGAATAGTTAGGCAGTTTGTAAATATGCATATTCTCTTGTCAACATTTAAATGATAAATCAGTAAGGTTAGTTTTTAGAAAAAAAAAATAAGTTTCTAAAAAACTCCTTGAGTTGATTAACTGTTTAGGTAATGTAGTAGTTAACCAGCAATCAGAAAAACTGACAAAACTGTAAGGTTCCCAGTTCATTACATGATGTAACACAGAGCATGTAAAGTAATAAATAAGATTTCTTGGTTATGCAATGAAATCTCTACTTTAGTAAGAGTAATTGTGCAACATGACAGGTTTATCAAGCAAAAACGTGTAAGTAATGGATAAAACTGTGTGTTTATCTGCTTTGATTTGAGCTGCAATCCTTAGCCCAGCTATCTAGTTTATTACCCCACAGTATTAAACTAGCATTAGCTCTAAAGCCCAGGAGCATATCATTAGCTAATTGCATTATTTTGTAGGGCTAGGGATGATCATTAAGTCCTCATTCTCAAAAAATACTTACAATAAAGCATTAGGTCTAACTTTTGTGTTGCTTGTCCAAATGTTTCTCTATATTAATCATCCACACAGGATTAAAATAACAGTTTAATTACATTTTTATTTACAATACTGCCCTATAATACTACAGTTGACCAGCTACTCTGCAATACAAGAACAATGCTGCTCTTTTATTTATTAATATATTAATATATATTTATTATGTCTTCTACATTAACTGGTCCTCCTTAATAGGGCTGTTGATAAATATTCTAAATTTGATTATATAATTGAATTGTAAAGAAAAAACAACATACAATTGTGAAAATTAATTTGATTGTGAAAAAAAAAGCAGCAGCTGTTTGCCCTGGGAGTTCTCATGTGGGCCTGGGCCGCTGCACTGAACGCACTGTATGACAGATGTTGTGTGTATGTCACACAACATCACTTTCACCAATTGAAGGTGAAGTGGAGGTCAAGCTGAAACAAGGGAATAATTCAACAACAACAATGTGGTAATAAACGCAAAGAGTTCACAACCCAACTTGGCTGCAGAGAGAGAGGTTTGCACTCAGAGTGATCTAAAAAGCCTCATTTGGAAATACTTTGGTTTTTGGTAACCAGTATGAATATTTCCTAACTTGTGCTAAAAATTGACTATATATATATATATATATATATATATATATCAATAACATATCAACATGGAATAATACATCAATTACAAATCATTCCTCCATTACAAATCTCCCTCTGAGATACAGCATATTCTCAGTTCTCACTCTGGCACCACGGTGCACAGAGAGAGAGAGAGAGAGAGAGAGAGAGAGAGAGGTCAACAGTCTTTAAATGAAGTTACGGTGTAAGACATTATTTTATTTGTTTATTTTGTAATGAGTAGGTTTGTAGATCTTCTAAAATAGCTATACAAGTAGTTATGTCTCTCACTGTATTGGTTATCTTATGGATTCTCTTACTTTTATGGACATAATGCACAGAAATAGATACTTGAACTGTCCAAACCTATGTGTTTCTTTAGAAGGAATAATTTTGACAGCCCTACACCTCCTTAATAATCCTTGATAATCAACTGGTGAGGACGCTGACTTTTTGCCTGGGACATGTAACCGGCTTTACTGTCTTTTAGCATTAGCGACATCATGGATGTAGTCTTCATGTGCATATTTAAAGACCCTTTAACAGGGTTCTTGTTTTTAAAAAGTGCAGTGGAAACATCAGAAGGTCAGACAACTCACAGAATTAGTGTACGTTAATACAGTCTAACAGTCTAATCATGCATAAAACTACCAGCAACATGCGTTTTGAATCTTGCTAATGCTATGCCTGGTTTTGTGATTTTCTGTTTTTCTTCACACTAACACATGACCCAATGAAATAAGAAACTGGGGGAAATGCCTTTAAGAAGCCTTTCTACCACTCACACAGTTTTAGATGAATAGTTGTTTACAAGTTTTGCCAGACTGAGGGGTTGAACATGGCACATGGTGGAAATGGTGGTTTGGGGTGTAAAGATAAAGAGATACTTATAGATACATTTTCACCCACAAGACCGTAGATGCCCACCCACTGTCTTCTGGCAAGCAAAAGTGTGACACAACGAGCAGTTAAGACAGAGAATACCAGCTTTGTGTGAGAGCATATGCTTGAGGAGATTAAAAAAGAGGGCAAAAGTGAAAAGAGAGGAATATAATTCAGACAGTCTCCCTCAAGCCTGTTCCTGTGGTTCTGCAGTCAGTGACACCTCAGGAAGAGGAAGAAGAGAGAGGGTGGGGGTAGTGTGTCAGTTGACTGTGGTGGACGAACACAGACGTTGGGTACAATCAGTTCTTTGACTTAGCACTCACCCAGTAACTAAAATAAGATTAGTTGAGACTAGACTCAGAGACTGAGAATTAACAAGCCTGTTTAATTGACCAATCAAACAGTGGCCTGAATAAATTACAGGTTTAAAACTATTAGATAAGCTTCTTAAAAAACATCTTTAATCTTGCCGATGATGAAATTTAGTGGAATAAATAGAACAGTTATTGCTGTATGTTACATTCAAAGAAAATTTGGGACATCCTGATAAGAGCCCAACTGATAATTCTGAAGCAGATATTGATTTAAATATGTGCGAGTTTTAAAAATATCTTAACAATTTAAATATGTAATGGTGACTCTCTCTAGATTATCTGAAACATATCTTTAGCATTTCTCTACAGCAATGTCTTGTCCTTAACAGTTGAAATATGCTCTAACATCTAATATCATCCCATAATATGTGCCTGCAGATTTATAGGCTGGGCCAGACCACAACTTCAAAAGTGGAAGGTAAAATCTACCATAACCCCTAGTGGGCGAGACACTTACACTGCATTTATTCCTCCAGTCATTGTAACTATGAATGAGTCTAGCACATATTGTAGATGCACATTTCACAGAATTTTTCATTTTTTCTAGGCCTAGGACCTAAGAAACCTCATTGTAATATTATATTTATATTTCATGTTTAACCTTGATCAATGTAAATGTGAATGACTGACAATAATATAATAAAATAGCAAAGTTGGCTAAACTATTTTAAACCAGATGCTGGTAAAACCTCCTCTACCACCCAGTGTGTTTGACTCTTAAGCTGACAGCGCTGTCAGCATCGGGGCAGGAGAAACGCTCCGTGGTGCACTTAGATTTTATAACTGAACTAATACCAAGACGCATACTTCTTATTTCTCTAACTGTGTGGAAATCTGATGTTTTCACATCACAGATGGCTGTTATAAGAGGTCAATGTGGGGCGGCGGCTCTGTAAGTGTGCTGGATTGTGCTTTGACTGGGTGGAGGCCTGAAAAAAAAAAATATATATATATATTCATATAAGGTTTGTAACGGTATGTGTTTTCATCCAGAACTGTCACAGTACAGGGACATTACAGTTTGGTGCATGCAACTGTATGAAGAATATGGCCCACGACACAAACAATTACTGTCAAAATAGTTTAATAATACGCTTAATCTGATACATGGAACTATAATTCTAGAGCACGAGTTCCACCCAGAAAATATTAGCAGCGCACCACTAGCATGCTCATGGTTTTATGCTAGCCAGCTTAGCAAAAGTAGCCTGGTTACCTTGTAGTGTCGCTGTTGTCAGAATGACAAACTGGATACCCATTAACACTGAACAAGTGCAACACTGTTATTAAAACACACCACGTTATCTCCATAGTGAAACGATATCTCATCTCCATCCCCTCTCTGTGACAGTCAGCTTTTCAATTCCGCCTTCGAGTGAAGCCGTTCAGAACATCTATAAAAACATTTGATTTGTGACGTGATCAGACAGCACGTTGTAAGAACCAGTTCTGAGAGAGAAAAATGTAGTTAAAATGTATGAGAGTAAAAGTAGTGGTTTGATCCTTCTGACTGATATATTTTTTTTATTTAACCAGGAAGTCCCTTGAGATTGAAATCTTTTTTCTGAAGGAGACCTTGCAAAGGCAGCACACCAGTTACAGTTTAAGTAGAAATAAAACACAACAGATAAGGAATACAAACATCAAACACACAGGGAAGAGGCTAAATCCAGCTCAGATAAGGCAGTTGCAATTCGCAGTTACATGGACTTTTAAAATAGCTTTAAATTTTTTCATATATTATATATATTACTACATATGACATCATTATACTACTTTATATACAGTTAGACCATAAATCATCATTAAACAGCTGTCAGCGGGAGTCTTGACCCCTTGTAAGAAACAAAAAGGATGTTTTCCTTTTTCACTGCAGCAACTAAAATGTTTCAGTAATAGTTTGGGCCAATGAGCCATTGTTGGATGTTTACATTTTTTAAAATGAAAAAAAAAAAAAAGACCAAAATGTCTTTTTTCTAACCCTCATTTTTTTCCTGCTGTAACAATATCTTACCAAATCGTGAACCCAAAACCGTAAATATCAAACTGTGAATTTTGTGTACCGTTACACCCCCTCATACATTTTATTAATAATACTCAAGACAGGATTTTCCTACTCTGGAAAATGATCACGGTGGCAACAGTTTTATCTATATCATTGTGACGATCACAAGCTCAACAGCAGGAATATGTGTATGCGATATGCAGATGTAGCATCTAGCAGGATGACATCACCCCCTCTGCACCCATAAACTGCCCCCATTCAAATAAATGAGAGGACTGTGTTTTTCAAATCAGTGTCGGTTTGAATGTGGCTTAAGACTCACGACAAAGGGGGTTGCTGAATGCTACCAAAATGGTAATTGCTATGTAATTGTAAAAACAATTTTGTGCTTTTAATTTAATAATTTTAAGATTAGTGGATATCATTTTGTATTATTAAATCTATGTCTGCTACTAATGCATGATTAACTTGAAATTACGAAAATGTTTAATTATTACATGCAGTACATCATGAGCACTTTGAGCGGTGACATAAACAGTGATTATTCGCCACAATGTTCCCAATCTGATACCGAGTGATAAAATCTCCAACTCTACAAGATGCTGATTGGCTCATTTGTTTCTCTGACTGTGAACAAGCTGTTCATGTGGCCAGCATCTGAATTACTGAACAAATCTGCAAAGTGTGAACAGATGTCAGACTACATAAGGAGCCACACCCTCAAACCAAAATAAGATTTCTATTACAGGCAAAGACAAAATGCCTTTAAAAGGGAAAATTACAAGAAATGACAAACTACACTAACATCTTTGTAATTGACAGGAGTGAGTTGTGAGAATATTTGCAGCCATAGCACCAGCAAACAAAAACACGTCCATGTGCATGGGCTAACCACACAATTCCCTCAAGAGCACTCATGGAGAGGGAGACAGATGCAATCATTGCCCACCAGATGACCATGAATCACTGTTTCACCTCCCTTGACACAAGACACTCACAAGGCACAGCACTTCAAAGAACCACATGCAAATCAAATAGGCTATATCCCAGTTGGTTTAAAAAAAAAATCTAGGGCTGTATCATTTTCTGTCCAAGATTTGTAGTGTAGTTTTATATATTTAGAATAGTAGTAGACACATACTGTACAGATGTGCAGTTAGAAGGAGGAAGGCATCTTCTCAACTAGAAAGTTCACCAGAGTTCAGATAGCAATTTTATTTTTTGCATGTATGATCAAGTACACAACTTCCTTCTTACAAAGAGATATAATTTATGTATTGTAATATACAATCTATAATGAAATATCTCACATCCCTTTTGATTTTCACACACACAAACTCCCAGCAGGCCACACTCAAAATCCAGTGGATGTTTTACACAGAAAAACACTCCCTGTGATAGTGATGAGAGCATACTGTTGCCATGGTCGCTTGTAACATAGCAACTAAGTGACATATTCAGTACATTTTCCATAGAACATCATTGACCCCGCGACCAAGGTCTTAGGAACCACCCAAAGGTAGTAGAGCCCCCTCTACTTCCACTGGTAAGGACTGAAAAGAATGGACTCACACATGCCAACACACACATACGAACACACAAGTATGCAGCCTGAGACACAGAGGGCTCATTCAGCTTCTTTTTTTTTTTTTTTGTACTGTCGGCAACAAGAAGACTGATCTTTGTCCTACCTTATTCTGAAGCAGGAGCAAGATGACTGGTGACTAGACATTCAGCACTGTCTTAAAAGAAACAAAAGACATGTTAGGAGTCTGAAGGTGAGGACGGTCTTAGTGAACAATATCTAAGCATTAACTCCATTATAAAACCTCTGCCAAACAAGATGGTTTGTGTAAAAGGAGGGATTTCCAAATAAAAAAAAAATAGTAAATCAATAATTAAAGCTGCAAGCAGCGATGAATGGTCCCTCACACCTCAAGTGCGTCAGAGGGAGCGACACCCATGGTATCGCTACTGGAGGTGGCTTTGAATTCTCAGGATTATTGGACACAGTGTGATAATCTAAATAAGGCTGTTTGGTTTCATATGTGCCTGCTAAGGTTGGGCGATACGTCAAAATTTCCCTGCCCTGCCCCCTTCAGCCCAACAACCGGTGATTGTCGATATATTCTCAGCGATGGGTGTATGGCACGCAGGGGGTGAGGAGAAAAACTTAGGAGATATTCCGCAGCCAGATATTTATCCATTTTCTGTTTAGGAGTTAGCTGTCACTAAAATGAGAATAGTTTGTCCACCTTAAAAGATCAGTCCACCTTAAGTGAGCCTGTTCAGATTAGGCTAACCCATTGTCACTAACTTTGGGGCCTTCACTTAAATCAGCAGATGGCACGTAAGACATGGGAAGTTGGGTATTGTAAGTTATGTATTCACTGATAAATAGGCTAAACTTTAACACACAGCAAGCGTGAGACGCATTTTTCACGCGCACGTCACACGCAACTGATTTTGATCTGCAGTGATCATTTACGCTTCAAGTCTCTCCTCCGTTTTATGTGTGTCACTACAGTCCTGAGTATTGGGCTCTGAGCACTATCAAAATGCAGGTGGCCTACGCTCAACACTGCACCTGAACGCCTCCAGTGTAGACACAAAGACGGAGCAATCGCTGCTGCTACTGCTCTGCTGACATGCCGCTCAAGCTCCACCGCTTGCTGTCTCGACACGGGGTCACCGTCACACAGCGCTCTCTCTCTCTCTCAAACACACACAAGCTACACACTGAGTTATCCCTTAAAGGAGCTACACTATACTGTAGTAAGTTAGTTAAAATCATCTAAAAAAAAAACTATGGACTCAACCAATTGTCAATATATTCATCCAACTAGCCAAGACTAATGCATGCTCATGTGTCCATAAAGAAATCCTTTCATGTTTCATTTGCTACAAAAATATGTGTAGATGTGTTTCATGACACGCCATGAGCATTTTTTCTTATGACTGCGTGAACTGTATGTGGCATCCCTCCCCTCCATGAAGGAGTAAGTGTGATCCAGATGAGATGAGAGGAAAGGAGGGAAACAAGAACAGAGCCTCCGTGGAATGAAAATGTAGGATCTTCAGCATGATTAGGTATTCACAACCAGACAAGCCAAATCAGAGGTAATAGGGAAGACATCAATGCAGCGAGCAAAGACAAATGAGAGAAGAGAGGGATGAGATGTGAAGGGAGGGAGAGAAAACCTCAGACTCCGAGCCCATTTGATTGCAGTGAACAAAATCTTTTTCCATTTACTACAGCTCACACATGCACACTAGCTGATATACTACATGACACTCTTCCGGCCAACCGGTGCAGATGGACATTACTTTTCCTTTAATAAAGTGATTTCATTTGTTGATACACACCCCTACACCTATGCAGGTACTTGAAATGTGGATTAGCTCATGTACCAACATGACAGACATACACATACAGGCTTCCCTCCTCTCCTCTCCATCAGAGGGTGAAATGACATGACACCTCTGATCCTGTCAGAGCTTAAAAACATTACATTAGGCCTCAGCGGTGCTTTCAATTTCTCTCACTTTCACCGCTTTCTCCTTTTCGCCTAACCTCAACCCACACATCAGGAAGGTCTTTAAAAAAAAATGTTCTTGTCAAAAAGAAAACCTTGCAAATAGAATATAACCTGCCACTTTTTCACTTTTCATTCCTAAAAATAAAGTAATACGGCTTTATTACATTTGGTTACTTCAGTAGAAATCATTTGGGATTTGATTCTCTTATATAAACCAGACAATGTAATAAAGCCATTTTATAAATACAGCAGAGGTTATTGACGCAAATAAATTGTTTTAAATTGCCCCTGCCAATTTTAAGACAATTTATTTAAATCAGCTGTCTACTTTCTACTTCTCTGAACTGTTGTGAAGTCACATTTTGGGAAAAAAAATTATGAGTTATGTTACTCAAACTAATTTAGTTTATTTAAATCAATGGAGACACATTATGCCTTTTTTTTTTTCTCTTGGCAGAAGTGTAGCGCTGTGCTGTGAGGGAAGTTAACGTTATGTAAATGCTCAAATTCTGATTATAAAATATTACAGTACAATTTCAATAAACTAAGCTGTTAATTAGGTCGTGCAGATGAGATTGAGAAGCTGATGTGGCATTTTTATTGAATTAGAGTCTGCATCAGTTTGTTATGACACTGCAATCAACTATCAATTAAACACTATGTAAAGTTGCTAGAGGGAATGTTTGTTGTCAGCAGATGTTCAAAGTAGCAAGAGTAATTAAGCTCAGGTGAGGCTCAGCATCAGTCGATTTCGACGGTGTTGCTATTGACAAGGCAATTAAATGTTTTTGAAGAGTATCGACTCCAGCTTTACTGTCCATATCTGTGTTTGCGTGTGTGTTCATACCAAACAAAATAAAATTATATTTACGGAAATAGGAGATGTATGGTTCAGAAACATTTCCTGTAATTATTTTCTCTCTGTGAGGCTAAAATGTCTCTGGGCTGATCATATTCAAAAGGCTTTTTTTAGTATGTAAACACTAGATGCACTGTAATATGTCAATGTTTTTTTTTTTTGCTCCTTAAAGCAGCAGCACAAGCCATCAGAGAGGAAGCTTATCTCAAGGATTTATACAGAAGTAATTCTGCACACAGGAAGTAAATGTATATCCATGGATTTATGGGGACAGTAGGGGAATAAAATTATAGTATCGTAGCATTACAGCCCATACACAAGAGATCCCTGCAGGACATAAACTGATATGACATATACTTTCACCTCTTCCATTAATTAATTTTGCTGAATGCAAGCAAGAATGAACACATTTCTGTGTACTCTACACTTGAGGAAAGGATATGCTACTGTAGCAATAATAATAACATCAATAATGACAATAATTATCATATTAATCTGTAATAACTCCAGTTACATTGTGTGTCTGCAGTGGTCGGTCTGTGCCATTTTCAAAGCTCTGTACACCCACACATCTGTAGGTGTGCTCAGTTATTTCGGCTGATAAGACTTCAGCTGGGTCCCAAATGTACGTAATGTTCCAACTTCTCTGATATTTGAGTAGGATGCTTGCTAAAAGACAAACTGTTTAACTGTAGATAACAGAGGTTGTGACAGCAAACATGATCAGCATCACATGAGTGCAGCTAAATCCAATGCAGTGAGGATTATGGGCTTTATTTAACATCAAACTATTTCTTTATAGTAATTTAGTCTCATTTAAATATTGCCTGAATTAAAATGTCATCCAGTTTGAGGCTCCACTGTGATTTTTTCCCCAACTCAATATTAATTACAGGCCCAAATGCTTAATATCCTGTAAAAATAAGACACTTAAAACTTTAAGCTTCGTCTCTGAGTATTAATATTTTCCTGTTATTGAATTCTTTCAGTTCTGGTGGCAGTGTTAGTTTTATGTGGATTAATAACAGCAGTTACAATTTCAGCAACCAGGGAAAAAAAGAGAAACTTTTGGATGTGACGGACAAGTGAACTCGCTAGTCACACATTTCTGCATTCTCTATGTCTCTGTTGTTGCTAACTTTGGAGCTAACCCCCTTTACTTTTTCCTTGGTCTTGACAAGCTGCAGTATTTATTAACTGACACATTGTAGTCTGTACTGTACATTTACTGCCAGACTGACGGCTTACTGCTAACCTTTTCCTCTGCTCCGCTCACATTCACCATCACTTTTCTGCAACTCGCTCTTTCCCACTCGCTATGCACGCATATTACGCAATGCCCTATTACTTAACGGAGTTACACTAACAATAGTTTCCCAGGCAACGACACAGAGGTTGACTCACATTTTATTTAAGTGCTTCACAGAGGCTCCCAAACATTATTGATTTCTGAATGATGATTTCTGAATATTTGGCGTTATTTTTGGCATTAAAAAATATTTTTGGGGGTCTGGAGGGGTTCTCATTGATAATTGTAGGAGAAACACTGATTCAGTAAACATTCAGTATGTTTCCTAAACGCTCAGTAAACGTTGAGTACAGTTAGACCTAGCAGCCTCCACGAGGATGGGCAAGTTCAAAGTTGGTGTTCTGAATACACGTTTTGACACTTAATTTGTTAGTCTGGCCCTCCCACCACAGGAAATAATGGATTAATCCTGGAAGACTATTGATGTAGCACTTTTCTCTTTATGAATGGCAATTATTCAACCAATGAGAATTTGGTCAGATGAAAGCATATCGACCATTTTTTTAACATGTAGTAGACAAGAAATAGTTTGTCTTTTACACCCACTGTGATTGGCACCGATTAAGATCTGGAGGAGTATAACTCTACTTAACTATACTTTCCTTAATTAATGTTGCTTGTTAAATAATTCCATCTGAATACACACATTAAAGTGATCATTAAAACACACACACACACACACACACACACACACACACACACACATTTTTGAAAATCTACTTTTCCTTGTCAAACTCATCTTCACAAGACAAGAGCACTTTTTCTCTAATCATGTGCCATGTGGTGCAGCTTTATGATTTGATTAAAGATTTCATAATAGAAGTTTTATTATTCATGATTCTGTGGCAGCAGCAATAAAACTGTGGCAGAACGACGCAGATGGTCCTGTGTAATGGAAACACTGATGTCAGTGTTGATTCTTGACTCACTCAAGTCACTTCTACCACAAATGACTTTTGAGTTCAGTTCAGATCAGATCAATCCTATTATTAACGCACTTCCAACACATTTGGCTTGCATATTAATTTTTAACATTAACGTTATTACTATGTTACTACTCGAGTGTTTTGTTTTTCTATCATTATACAAAACTCATAAATAAAATGTTTTGGTAGCTAGATCTGAAAATAACATTACAGTGATCATAATAGTTCACCTATCTCAAACTATTTTCAATGCAAGTTGATTATACTGTATTTATATACTGTCATTTATACTGTACTGCATGAAATGAACCAATGTTTGTCTGGAAGAGAGGAAACCCTATGATGGGCTTTGGAAAATAAAGTGTGATGAGGAGTGAATGCAATTTGTAATTAATGGACTAAAATACACAAAACCACCAATATATAATGCTAACTAGGGCTGCAACTAACAATTATCTTTATTATTATTAAATCTGCTGAGCTGAAATGATTAGTCACAAGTGCTGCAGTGTGTGTCAGTCAGCCTGTCTCGTCTGTTATCTCTGGAGTTTGGTGCTCTGCTGACAGTCTCTGGGTGACAGAGTATTCAGTATTCACAAAATACTTTGTCTTGCAAAGCCAATTATTACATTATTACCCAAAATGCATCCCAACACTTTTCCTTTTTAGAAAATGGACTATAAGATATGAGCATGTGCGAGCTGTTTGTTTGCTGCACTGCCCTCACAGTCCTGCCTTCTTTGTTCTGCAAACATAATGTTAATAACTAATGTTATTACAAAACTCAGTCATAAAAAAACATTTTTGGCAAATCAATTCAGAATCATAGAAGATAAGAACTGTGCTTCTTAAGCGACCTCACTTCTTATATGACTTTGCTTCTTATATGATTTTATCTCCCACCCCTCATGCTAAGAAATATTATATTATTCCATTTCAAAAGGTGTGACTGAGCTACAGATACATGAAATGGCAGTCATGAGTAGACACCCCCTTCATGTCTGTAGTTTTACTTTCACATTAAAAAAAATGAAACATCCCAGAAACTCCTCTGTCTTTCGCTATAGGCCCTTCAGCTGAGACAAGCTGAATTGGGGAACTTTTACATTTTTCCTTACAATGCAATTTCAGTCAGTCACACCGAGACTGCAACAAAAAGAGATCAAGCTCACACATAAGGAAGTTGTTCAGTCTATACATAATAGTCTGACACTGTGACATTATTCTGTCACAGTATCAGTTCTTCTTGCCTCTATTCCCCTCAGATGAATGGAGCCTTTACGTGACATAAAATTGCACTAGCCTGCCATTTCGAAGCATGGCTAGAGTCAGCTGAAGTGTAGTGTACTACAAGAGGAGGTAGACATAATCTGTCCGAGAGAAAGAGATTAAAAAAACATTCTGGTCGGGGAGTAGTGACGGGCGTTTTTGATGAAACTGAATGTCAAAAGATGTTGGAGATGTGACAACAAGGCAGACAGACCACTGCGGAGGCAATGGACTGTTAACATTTCACGAATGAGCTGTGTGAGGCCAGGTCTGAGACATCTGTATCCTCTGTCACCTGTATATAGTTTTATCAGACAAGCAAGAGTGTTTTAAGATGATTCATCCACATTAAGCTCTTTCACTACAAATTATGTTCAATTTAAATATCAAACCTCTGTTTAATAATTCATTAAACATTTGTTCATTCTGACATAGTTTAAGATATGTTAAGATAGGCTTAGATCATTTCGTTCTCATTTTCTATTGAGCGTATTGTTTGATGAAATTAGAAAATATGTTTAAATGTACAGAATTAAAGCAATGGCTAATTGTGCAAACACTCTGAGACGTTGAGTCTAAATGATTACTAGACTAAAAAAAAAAGAGTCAGATTTTTTTTTTTAAATGGCAAACTTAAGGCCTAAGCCACTTTAAAAGCCTAACCAGGAACAGGAGCTACACATTAGCTTCAGCTAAACACCGTATTTATATTACATCTGTTGATAACATCAGAGGATTGATTTTTATTACACTGAAATATAATTTTAAGCTTCAGGGAAGAAGTGCAGAAGTACCCACATACTGAATGAGCGACACAACTGTAATTTAACTGATCATGAGAGGAGAAGATAAACATTACTGATTGATCCATTGCACTGAATGGTTGTGCAGCTGCACTCTGTAATGACACAGAGGTTTGTAAATTGTAATGTCAGAAAAATTAGAACAAACACTAGTGAACAAACATGTTGAATCTGAAAAAGCCCTTTAAGGCAGTGAACTACAATAGATGTTTTTTCTGGAGAATTAGTAGTTTGGTTTCAGCCAAGTCAGTGTCCAAAAATAGAGTTGTGATACAAAGAGATGTGACTGATAGGTTTTTCTCTGCATACCAACAAGTGTAAACACCGCGAAGCAAGTACAACACTTCAAGCAACACTTGAAGTACACTAATCTCCAAATAAGCACCAAGGTTTTATTCTATGAGCTGACCTGAATTTGCCAAGCCAACCAGCACTTAACCAGCCACCAGTGTGAAAAAAAAAAAGCCCCATAGATGGTTAAAAGGACTGTAAAACACTTAAGGAAATTCACTGATCAACTTATCTGATTCAAGATAGAACTAAAGAAAAAGGTCTCTGACATTACAGCTTGAACGCTAACACACCAGATTTTCTAAACTCATTTCTCTATATATTCCATACAGTTTCAGTACTAGCTTCTGACTTAGTTATGACGTGTTCATCTTTACAAATGCCATCAGATTCTCGGTCACCACCACAGGAATAACATTTATTATTATTATTTAGCTTCCTTTTTTGCTACTGTGCACACAAAACCATGTTTGCACGTCACACACATTTAGTCCTGTACAAAGCAGAACTGTGTGAATAATATTTTTGGTCAAAACTCAGTAGATAACTGCAAGGTAATCAGTCATGGCTTTCCGACAGACATATCAAATCTCTGTGTGTCTGGAGTAAAGATGAAAGTGAGTCTGAAATGAAGGTGTAGACACAGACCACAGAGGACTGATAACAGATTTGAGCGTATGACTGATGCTGATACTGCTCCATCTGTAAACCAACTATTAGTCACTACCTCTTCACACAGGATACTTATAAAAAAAAAAATAACCATCATGGGAAACCAACATTTCAGTTCAGCAAGTATGAAACCCTGTCTGCTCAAGAGAATGAAAACGAGGATGAAAACTAACCAAAACATCTCTCTGAGAGGAAACATTTTCTTCGTAAATATCATTATTTTGTAGTGTATTAACTTGAATTTCATACACGAATAGGTCTGCCAACTTATTTGACAGGATTCACATCTTTATTATTATGTCATGCTGCATTGCACATGCATATATCATAAATGTTGACATTCAATATTACAGACATTAGAATCTGTACCCTAAAAATCTAAATTGGCATTTACATTATTAACAGTTAGAAAATTGTCTGGTGGGCAACTTGCTTTCATCAGTGCTGATAACATGTCAACACAAAAAAAGAGCAAATACTCCTCAGTATTTTGCCCTTCAGTGCCTTTCGCAGTTTAATAGGTGTTTATTTAGCCTATTTGTTAAAACTAAAAGTGGATGTATGTCCTGCTGCAGTCTTACACAGCATTTCAACTAAACAAAGTGCTGCCTACACACAAAATGGATCTCAGTAGTCACTGGAGGGTGAGAAACAAAGAATTATAGTTTAAACATTAACCATCATTGTCAGCAACAAGCACAAAAGTGTGCATGATCAGTTTTCCTCTGTATAACCAACAAGTATAAATACTGCAAAACAGGCAAGAATTGAAGAGAATACATCTTATGAAAAGCACTAAGGTTTTATTTTATAGCCACCAAGAGACTGATCTCTGTTTGCAGGACCAAAATGCTGGCACATAGAAGCTATTTACACAAAGTATTAAACATTACTCCAAGTGTCATATAGCCTAGATGTAACCTTTATGTAGCAAAGACTTTTTGGCCAAATGCGTTGTGGTTGCTCGTAGCGACAGCAACTGCTTAAAACATCAAGGAAACAAGTGGGTGTCTTCATGAATGCCTTAATTTTACTTTAATCAATCTGTGTTGTTCTTAGTTAACTATTTACACAAGTGAAATTGTGTCGCAGTCACATTTCATCATTTTTAATATGGGAAACAAAACATATAGATTACTAGTGAAGCAGATTTTATACTATTATTTTCAATCTGAAAAGTGACCCACAATCACAATAAACATAACCTGTCACTGTGGACTCATGCTGTGCAGGAATGTATACTGTAATATTATAATGTGTAAAAACAGTGTGTTCGCATGGCCAGTGGCCTCCAGATTTGACTAATCTACCACTTTCACTTGTGACCCATCAGTGTAGGATACTGCAACAAGATGCAACGTTTCCTCTCAATCAAGCTTACATTTAAAAGAGATCAATTTCAAAAAAAGAGACGTTGCCTTAATGCAACATATAAAAGATACTGATAACACAGCGACAGAGTTTGACAAATTGTGTATGCCTGTCTGACTGACAATCTGAGGTGGATAGTAAATGTTTTTACACTGGTAATGCAATATGTGAACAGTATCAAAGTAAAGTAGTAAAGTGTAAAGTATCAAAGCGGATTAGTGGCTAGGCCACCTCTACTGACAATAATGTCAAATCCCTCATAAAACGCTAGCTGCTCTTCTCATTTATACCCCCCACACTCAACTTTAAGAAAGGTGAATGCTTCCTGCCGTTACTGTCAACACTGTTGCATTTACAAAGTTAATAAGACAAAAAGAATCAGATTAATATTTATTAAACTTATAATTAAAGTAAAATGAATAAGGCCTATGGGTAGAAATTGAATATAATATTCATAAGTATGTTTAATCAGTGTATAATCACCTGAAATTAAGATTATTTGTGTTTTTGTTAGCCTTTCATATCTACATAGGGAGCGGGCCCTCTTCCACAGAGTCTGCCATGTTGGACTGCCATGTTTCTACAGTAGCCCAGAATGGACAAACCAAACACTGGCTCTAGAGAGGACATGGATGTATAAAGATAACTAGATACAGTGTCGGAAGCAGGGCCCCATTCATTCCTAAGAAAGTTACACAGTGACGCATGAAGGCAAAAAAGCCACTTCCTGAAAACATACTGCACACGCTCTATGGGCCCAGTGCGCCCATGGAGTATGCTCACAAGAGACTTCCACTGGCCAAGAGAGGCCGCTAACTTCCAGTTTAGCCCTCCAGCTAAATTGAATGGGGATAAAACTTCCAAAATGTCACTGGACCGAGTGGATAAAATTCTGACAGTGAAACAAGTCATTTCACAAGGTTGTGGCCCTAAAAAAAAATGTATCTGCTGATTTACAGACGTGTCTTTCACAATATAAATCTATGGGAAAAAGTCATTTTGGGCATTTTGGGATGTTGTAGTTACATAGTTTGGCCACAATGTCAAATTGATTTCCAAAGCCCAGCATTGTTCCTGAGGGCTTGAGAGAAGGCTTTTAAGGTTTTTTTGCAGGTTTCACACTTCACTTGGAAGGGGAGGGGTATTCATTTGGTTGCAATCTGCATCCTTAATGTTAGATACCACTAAATCCTACACACTGGTCCTTTAATTATATATATATATTTTATGAACATGTTTTATGTTATATTTTTATTAATTTATATGTCTGTTTTCATATAATGTGACGGTAGCCTTGGTGTTACTTTAAATATGCTTCTATTTTTGAGGAATGCATAATTAATACTCCTACTAGAAAATGCATGTTTTAAACACAGTTTAAAAAATAAATTATAAAAAAAAAAAAAACACTGCTGTTAGTTCACTAATTTAGCAGAGTTGTGATCTTTCATACCATATAGTGTAACCTATAAACCGGACAAAAAGCAAATTTAAAGAACTTTCTAGAGACTGTGGTTGAAACATATTTAGTAGCCAAAAGCAGAGAGCTAAGTTAGCTAAACGTTTTAGCATGTTTTGCCCGGTAAATTAGTTTATAGGTACCCGTCAACACTTCTATCACAGATAATTTTACCCTTATACTTACAAAAAACAAGTTTACTTACCAAATTAATGAACGTTTGGGCAAATATCAAATGGGTGGATCATGTGTAGGTTGTAATTAGCTACTTATCTGTTAGCCGTTTGTGCCCCTCATATATTATAATTAACGTAACAGCATCTGGGTTTTTTTCTAAATCCCCGATAGTCTTTCAAAAGTCCGTAAGGTCGTTTCACAATACTTACTGCAGTTTTGTAGATACTTCATCCTCAGTCTGTGCATTTGGATGAAATATCCCGCGCGCGCTGCAAAATAAAAAGATGTGCTCATGAACTTTTCCAAACCAGTGACTCGAGTCCATGCAAATATGGCGACCGGAAGTGACATATAAGCTAACCAAAATAAAATTCATTCTTGACCTTAGAAACCGCTCGAACAATGCCCAGTCAATGTCAACTTTGCCAGACTTTCTAAAGAGTTACTAGCGTTTTTCCGGAGTTTTCAACCATTTTTCAAGGACCTTGACATATTTTGACAAAATGATTTGTATAATTCAAAATTAATTTCATACTGACAAAGACATGTTACTACAAGAGGAAAATTATTCTGCACTCATTTGATAGCCTATTATTTGGAAGAAAAAAAAACAGTTGTTAATTATCATTAAATTCCATATATCATAAATTCCATATAACCAATAAATCCTTTATAACATATGCAATACTCAGCAGTCCTCCAATGTCACATGTATTATATCAGCATAAAATGGTAAAATAAAAAATGGAAAAAAAAACATAGATTTTTTCTAAACTAACTGCGAAAAACAGTACTTTATGGAGACACTGTCAGTATAAGTATATATAGTAGTTTATTGTATCATTATACTGTATAACATGGTATTGGAACACAGCCTTGGGTTTATGGGTTTTCTTTTATTTTTAATTTAACTTTAATTATTGCAGAATAACAATATATTTCAATATCAATTTAAAGCTTGAAAGCACTTATTGTCAGTGTAGACTTTCGTGTTGACTTTTAACCCTGCAAGGTCTGCTAGCACCTCCCCTCTATTTGATCTGGTTGCTTCAGCAAGTCATCAAGCCAAGCTATGGTTTATCTGCCAAAAGGGGCGATAAACTGTAGCTTGTCTAAAGGAGAGGCTAAAAGGAGAATAGTGCCAGACAGATAAGAGATTCACAGACAATTGACTCATCTCTGATATAGGAGCACAGACGCTATAGGGTCAATGCAGAACCAAAGTACTGGAAGTTTAGCTGCCAATACAATGCACTGGATAGTAACTTGACTGAATGGTAAGCCTCAAGATTCTCTGAGAGGATGCATCGTGTCTATTGAATTACTGAGCCAGTTGAAACAGATGGGAAAATAAAGAGCTGTGCACACTTAATTGTGCATGCAATATCAAGCACACACTGCATCTAAAATCTGTCTTTGCCCCATTTAATTAGAAAATACTTATTTCCAAGACTCACTGAGGAAGGATTTTCTCCATTGTAGGTGCAAATGAGTATTGACCAGGCATTGATGGATTTGATATCCATTCAACATACTTTCATTGATTAGTTCCCCACTATGGGTACAGGTATGTTAATCAGTAATATAACCTGGAGTGAGCCCAAAAGGTCCACAAATCATTCCTCTTTTCCTCTGTGACCATTGCTTTTGGTATCACTGTGTGGCTCAGTAGCAGAGGAGACTTGAGAAGCAGCTCCTGAAGTGTTTTTTTTTTGGAGGAGGCACAGGTGCTTATTCCCCAGCTTTTGCAGCTTGAAAGCTTTTCAAAGCAGGAGCCCTCATTGGGACTACACACAACATAATACAACATTAATAAAAACATCATTAACAAAACATGGGCCGAATGTAAGCATCGCTACTAACTCAACCCAACCGGTCAAGGCAGATGGCCGCCCACCCAGAGCCGGGGTCTACCTTAGGTTTCTTCCCGTTAAAGGGACGTTTTTCCTTCCCACTGTTGCTAAGTGCTTACTCATGGGGGGAACTGTTGAGTTTCTCTTTCTGTAAATTAAAGAGCATGGTCTAGACCTGCTCCATGTAAAAGTGCCCTGAGATGACTTTGTGTTGTGATTTGGCGCTATATAAATAAAATTGAATTGAATTGAATTGAAATTGAATCAGAGCATAATAGAGCATGATAGGTTGGATTTATCTTTTGTCCTGTTTCAGGTTTGTTGTCCCTGTATTAAAGCTGCATTAATTAATTTTCATGGCCACTTGTGGGCAGCCCAAAATGCAACACTGACATATTACCACTTTATAAAGTATACAGAGCAACTTCAGCATACATTTTAGTCATGTTTCAGGAAACTTGATGAATGTAAGTCCAATATTCACTTTCCTTTTAGCTCTGTTCCGACATCCACCAACTCCTGAAGGAAATATCTGACTGAATCAGTTGTCAAATTGTCCACTATATTCAAAAGTCATTCTCTATTACTATTGATGAGTCAGACTATTTGAGTCTGTGTGCAGTGAATTCGGGGCTTTCTTTCACTGAAATAAGCAGCTTTCTGCAGCTGGAAACAAGGTTAATTATAACAGAATTTGTGGGTGAGATAACGAAAACAATTAGCTAGAGGAGTCTAAAAGCTCCAAGGAGCTAAGGGAACCTTCAGACGCAGGTGATGAATCTCTGTGGGTTTGTCATTATGAGCGACCCCTTTCACACTGCAAATAGTCATTTGAGCCATGAATTAATTCATTATGAAGGCCAAGGTAAGACGTTTGGCCATGAAAAAGTGATGAATGGATAAACCTAGTGTATATTCCATGTTAATTGTAAGGTAAATATGCATTACATTCATATTTTGCACTGGGTATGCATACTTGCAACTGTGATTGGCTACGAGGTGTGTTGCTTGGGTTACGTCAGTTATGAACAGGCCACTCCATCAACGGCAGAATTACTCTTTTGATTATGGTGCAGCAAACATGCATATCCACATGGCCTCTTAGCTCATTCTCTCCTGTTTTCCACTCTGTTCCTCTTCTGTCCGGTCTTCACTTTGTAGGAAGAGAGTAGCAGCTCTGATGGCAGGGAGGAGTGATGAAAAACCACAGCATGCTCTTATCCCTCCATCGCACCGTCCATTACACACAATCCTGTTATGAAGGTTGGAATTTCTGATTTACAAGAACATTTAGAACAGAACAGAACTAAAGCAAGACCCAAATGTCTATGAGTAATGATGTATTCCCTAATAACATATTTATTGTAGGTGTGAAAATTTCACAAATTTTTAAAGCCAAGTGTTGTGTCTCTGAACTATCTTCACATTGTAGACACATCACCAGCCGTCTGTGACTCACCATATATGATTTGAATATCTTTAATTGGTATCTATTGCATGTGGGTGTTCATCTGTGCCCTATACATGATGTCAATAAAGTATTTAGTGCACTTTCACTCATCCAGAATATTGAGATAATTAGGCATCCACCCACACATAAATTGAACAGAAGGCACACACGCATGCACACACTACAGCCAGACTGGTACATGATGAGCCTTTCCAAGACATATCAGGGCACTGTGATAATTGCCTCAGATTAAAAGATGTACTTTGGCACACATGTTGCCATCATCGTCATTAAAAGGCTCACACGTGTGCACGAAATCACTGTAATAGCTAGTTACCATACTCGGGGGCATTCCTGCAATGTACCATTACAGCTGTGTCGGAGTTGTCTCCAGCTATGTCAGGCATTAGACGATGACTCTTGAGTCGTATGCTTTTTTTTTTTTTTAACCAAGGCTCAGCTGATTTCAGACTCAGTATGCATTAGTGGGCTCACTGGTCTGTTGGTCTGCTGCTGCTGCGTGTTAACTTGTACAGTTACTTTAGCAGCTGAAAAAGTACATGACTCACTTCTTCTTAATGTGACTGCATTCTGAGTGTGTCCATGCACGACTGTGAGACAAATACTCACACACACACACACACACACACACACACACACACACACACACACACACACACACACACACACACACACACAGAAAGCTATAGCATAAGAGTTACCCTACTATAAGCTCTGATAGATGCCAATTTGTGTTAGACTTGTGTCATTTTACATGATTGTTTATTCCATCACTCAGTGGCCTCCATGTTTGATAAGCAATCTAGAGAATTTCACTGTTGTCAATCAGTATCACCCAATTCCTGCTCTCCTGGCTCCCCTCTTGTTTCTGATCACACAGTTAGCTTGTTTTGTCATCTGGCACACGATGACAGCCACAGGAGGAGATCTGGCTTCAACAATCATAGACTAAACACCACCCTCCCCATCTATTATACTAGAATAAGAGTGTGAAATGTCCTCAAGAGGATTGTACATAAAAAAACATTTGCGTGCACACACACATACACACAAACAAATACTTTTGTCTGTTTGAGACAGGGGATATAAGCGCCAAGCTGTGTGTTTGGCTGTGGTTCCTCTGCCATGAAACTCCACTTCTGAAATATGCAGTCTGGCGCTGGTGTCCTCAAGTGGCAAAGAAGTGTAAATAGACAAAGTTTGTCACTTAGGTAAATTGTTCCATTTCACTTGAGCCTGCAGTTGCATGCATTCATTAAAGTACCTCTTCAAATATATACATATATATATATATGTGTGTGTGTGTGTGTGAAAATGTAGGAAATAATTTAATTTAGAGCCTGAGTGTAGAGGGAGTATGGGAGTTTTTACTTGAGTACATTTTGGATCTTCTTGCAGTGCTGCAGTGTGAAAGTCCTCCAAGTATCCAAAAGCTAATGTTATCAAGGGAATTGAGTGCAGTTTCACTAAAAGTTGTTTGTTTTCCAACACTCATCATTAATAAAACAGGCTGTTTGGGATTCATTAACTTAATTATTGCATAACTAATGAACCATGAATGGCTGGTAGTGTTGCTGGCTGTGCCCTCCTCCCATAAAAGAAAAAAGTGGTTGTTAGTTTGGAAGCAAGCCTATATCTGGTAGTATACAAATGTCATTCAGACCCTAAAGGGAGGAATTACTGTAGATACTGAATATTTGTTCCTAGCGTGACATCACATTCTTAGTGTGAGGGGCATAGCTTGTTCAAATTGTGTTATTATGCAGCATGAAAAATGAATACCAGTTTCATGCTTTTAGATCTCTTAAAATATGAACATTGCTTTTAAAAATATATTTCTGCCAGCAAAATCTACCCTAAACTTCACAAATTTTGTATTTAAGCTAGTGGGGGTTTTATGGCTCCACTCTGCAGTGTGTGTCAAGAAAAATCCCATCGTCATCTCAAAATGGATTCGACATTTGACATTCAACATTACCAAATGACTGGCATGGGAAAACTGTATGTGCACTTCAACATCCAGGAATAAATGTTTCTCTTTTCTAGTATATGGTTTACAGAGTGTTATCTATTTGGCACAGGGAGGCTTACAGGAAATATTTAACTTAAACATCTCAGATGACTTGTCTCACAAGTCTGTCGGCATATGATAGATAGCAAACAAGGGTTTCCTCTCCTCCTAGTCAGACTCATATTTCCACCTAAATGTTGCGAAGTGATAGATATCAGAAATATTCAGGCATTAACAGAGAATGTTGCTATAAATGCCTGCAGAATGGAGCTACTTCATCTTCCCTACATGTCATTATCCTTTTTCAGGGAATGCAAAAAAAAAAAAAAAGCGGAAATGTCATGACATAATATTCAGGGCTGTGAGCACAAAAGTACCCACACAAAAAATAGATGAATGTATGTGCTGGTTGAGTGCTTTATGAGTAGAGAAGACAGCATCTGAGACCTTTGAATATTATCGACAAGGCAGCAAAGCAAAACCTGTGGTTTGTTAACAGAGATCCAGTTCTTACTATCTTTGTATGCTGGCCTCATTTTTTGGTTTTGAAAGTAGACTAAAAAACATATTAATATTAAAAAAAAATTTCTGTGAAAGCTTTGAACCCCTAAGAGAGATTGCTGATACAAAGACCTAAACAAGGATTGAATGTTGAGACTGTGATAAGAAATAAATGCCTCTTTCTCTTAGCAATGCTGGATGCTCTCCTCCTGTTAGTCACATGGAGCCCCTCATCCACAGTTTGGGCTTCAAAGCAGAGGGGAGAAACTGTGGGAGGAAACTAAGGTCAGCAGCCTCATTTATAAAGTGGTGTTATGGTTAAGTTTCTTCTTATGTAATGATGTAAGCAGAAACCCACAATCAGGCAGTTACTGTATTTGTAAAAACGTGTTTTTAAAAGCTGCGCTGTACTTATTTAAATAAATGAATTTCCTTCTGGTTATGTTGGGCTTTGGCACAAAGCCAAATAATTCATGCCAACATCATACATTATCTGTTAAAGCTGGGTATTAATAGAAGAAAATCAATGCCACTCTCATGTCCACTTAGCATGAAGAGCAGTTTGGTTAACATATAAAGTGTAAAAATAACAATTTCTGTTCTTTTCTAAGGGTTATGTGCAACTTTAACATTTTTACACTTCAGTTTTTGTATGGATTAAATTGGACAGAGGCAGGCTAGCTGTCTCGTTATCGCAAAAAACTAATAACTGTGATCATGTTTTCAGTCTCCAGAGAGTAGTTCTGTGTATTGCAGATTCCACTGTACATGTGTGGGAATGTATTTCTGTTTACAGAGTTTCACTAAGTTGTTGTGCTACATATCACAGCCTCTTGACTCTTTACTAAGTAGGATAGCAGATAGGAGAGCTGTATCAATCTTATCAATTAACTCTTGGCAAGACGGGAATCAAAATGTTGAACTATTCCTTTAAAAACTGCCCTCAACTGTGAAAAAAGAGGATGACATATTTTTCAGGTTCTTATTTTATGCTTATGAAGCTTTTTTGTTGTAAGCACTTTTTATGAAGTGTAGGCATCCATGGAAGGTGACTTTCAGACTGTGCTTAAGTGTAAATCGAACAACATTTTCAGAGTTCGATTGAACCAATATGGGACATCATACACCTGGGAGGAGTCGCAGACTGCAGACATCAGCAAAAATCTAACAAAAATTGATGCAAAATGGCATTAGCGATGTGGGAACCTTCAACAACATGCAGCATTTAGTTTTTAGTTACATTTTTTTTTTAAATAACGTTTTTCTTTGTTTGTAGTGGAAACTGTCCATAAAATGTAACTTGTTATGTTAATATCCATGTCTTATCCTACTGTACTACTGTAAAGCTCAGAAAGGACATGACACTTTCACATCCTAACAGCACATCCTGTCCTCCTTCCTGTGCCAAAAGTTGACATATATGTACACACACACGCACACACACAAACACACACACGCACATGCTGTAGTGTGTCAACAAACATTCTTTCTATTGCATTGTCATCATTCTTTCTCTTGTCACACAGAGCTCACCCCAGGCAGATTTTACTGAAAAGTTTAAGGCAAGATTGATGTTGCACTGATTACTGTGGATCAATGAATGAATTACACAGCAGAGCGCTACTAATGCTTGAGCTAAAAATGACAGTAAACCGATGAGTTTGGACATATCTGAAAACTCATCTGCATGTGTGTGTGTGTGTGTGTGTGTGTGTGTGTGTGTTGACATTCATGAGTGTAAGTACGTATCTGTTTGTGCAGTTGAGTGTTAGTCATCTGTTTCTCTATTTTAGGACAGAGTTTGTTTCTCTTGTGTGTGCTTGAATTCGGTGTGTGTGGGTGCTCTTGACTTCTGTGTGTTTGTATTTGTCTTTAGCGTGAGCTTGTGTGTGCATTCGTGTACGTGCATGTCTGTGTGTCAAAATGAACTTTGTAACCTTTCCATGATGGCCCGGCTAAATAAAGACACAGCCGTCTTTCTCCCCTCTTCATATTTGGCAACCTTGCTTGGAAGTCTCACACAACTGCACAAGCCATCTCTTTTATTGTGTGTTGATCCGCCAAGACATCAGCCGCAGATTTTATGGTTGTTTCATAGCTTGCGTGTATAGTTTTCAATCAGATGATTCAGTTCTGATTTGGATTCACATCAGAGTTCTGGTTAGGCTTCGATTTTTCTAAGAAATATAGCACTAATAGAGTTATTACAGCAGAGCCTGATGCTGCCCATGATAATAATGTGACAATTTTGCCTCTCAATTCTTTTCTTTACCAACACCAGGAGGCACAATAATGCGTCAGGGTTTATATCCATGAAAAACATGGGAGTAATTGTGTCCACAGGGAAAACAGAAATGAGTCTCATTTCTAATTCAATAATGATGCCGTACCAGAATATTTCTCTAAAAATCATCACACTTCCAGCTGGAAAATAGCGTGGCATTTAATTTGACACATCTTTTGTGTGTCAATTAGAGAACTTTCTTCGATTTGCTGAATCTGGTTTAATACAAACCCACATGCACTCAAACACACAAGTCTGCACTTCTATACTTATGAGGACTCGCACTGCCATAATGCTCTCTCTAAGCCTTAACCATAAGACGTCATATTACACTACCTCAACCAAAGCCAATGCAATTTAAAAAAACTGTTATGTAAGGAGTCATATCTCACTGGCCACACTTCATATCCCAAGAATCTATTAAATAACATTATGATATTTGATGTTTTCTTTTCACTCGTTCTAGTTAATGATTTATATGTCATACTTTATGTTTGGTTTGATATAATCCTATTGTTTTGGGTTTAATGGTGATAATTCAATTCAGGTTCATTCAATTCTTTTTATATCTCTGTAAGGACAACTGCATGCAGCAGCTCGTCACCCAGTGTTCTGGGTAAATTTCTTCTTATATAACGGCGTTAGCAGAAACGCACAATTAGGAAATCACCGTATTCATAAAAACCTTTTAAAGCTGTTCTATATTGACAAAAACTTACTTTGACTTGGAAACAAATTTACCTCCTTGGAAATTTTACACTTTGCTCAAGGGAATTTCCACTCAGATTATGTTGTGCAACTGCAGAAGGGCACATTATGCATTGCCAACGTCACTGGCATACATCATCAGTAAAGGCTAGGAGGGATTGATATCAAATCACCACCTACGTCAATGAACACAAACACAATAAATATGAGAAGAGAAAAAAAAAAGTCTACTAATCTCAAAGCCAAAACAATCGAACGCGCTTAAAACGTTATGTGGAATTGGTAATGAACACATTGTTAAATTACATAAATATCCAAAAATATCTGAAGTAATGAAGCTATATAAAAGCATGAAAAATTAAGAATTAAGAAGACAAGAGGATGATGAAGGACTTGAAATAATGATTATTCTAAAAGGCAGATGTGGCAGAAATGAGAATTCACTCAGAAAGGTTCAAGATCTATCATTTACTCTATGTATTGTATGTGTAACCTTTTGCTGATTATATATTTTTTATATCGACTGCAGGAAGAGCAATTGTTGCCAAGGTAACAATGGGGATCCAAATAAACAACTACATGTCTAACTGTGATCCTAACCTTTTACCTTAACCAAGTCTTTGATGAAAATGCCATCAATTTGCAGAAATGCCCTCATTTCCAAGGTTTAAAGCTTAATTTGGTCCTCCTATAGATAGAAGTGCAAGACCACGCACACCCACACACACACATATACGTCGAGTACCACTCTGTTAAACACTCACAGACTCCTAAAGCGATTCTAATCATAATTGCCTGTGCCCCCTAAAAATGACGTTTTTATCACAGATTTCACAAAGCTAAAGTGCATTTTAATGTCTCCACCTTCAATATCGAGAGAGCCTGCCTGCTCTGTCTCTCATTTTTCATACTGCCTCTTGGGTGTTTTCAACAGCCAAATTACAGAGTGAAGAAATCTATCTGACGTTATAACGTAGAGGAGATTGGAAATAGAAAATGCTCAGCGCTGGAACGCCCTCTAAACACATACATATTCATACTGTGGAATGCTACATCCATCATAAATTTGAATATGAAAGTTAATGTGTGTAATATCTGTATTTCTATATATCTCTGTGTGTATGTGTTTGCATGTATGTGTCTATTCTTTGCGTTGTATAGGAGCTTATGTGTGCATTTTTCTTTCTTTCTGGAGGCTACTATCTCGTGTGAATAAGAAGCTAATGAGTGTGTTGTGTGTCATGTTTGTCGGGCTCTCTCCATCCTCTCTCCGGAGGGTCCGCTGCCAGAGATCAGGCCTGTTTTATATTCCAGCTGAGGCTAGAGAATAAATAGTTTAGGGACACTGTGTCTGTATGAATATACAACACTGTAAACACACACCTCACTACTGCCCATGCTTGACCAGGATAAGTTATCTGTTCACCTCCTCTTGCACCTCAAATCACATCACATGCATGAATATGGAAATGAAGGTGGGGCATGGCTGCAGTGGTGTATCTTCTTTTAGTGGAAATTTGTGTGTGTGTGTTTGAAGAGAAAGCAGGACAGAGAGGCTTGATTCTGTGTTGAGATACACTGAGAAATCCCCAAACTGCCCATCAGCATAAATCAATTACAATTCACCGTAGGCCTGCTGACCTCAAATATAACAAGCTGTCACAACAATTGTGTGTGTGTGTGGCGGCATCTGTGTGTGGATTCAGTATGTTTCATGACTTGAATACAGTATGTGACCCTTGGTGCAGGATGACACATTCAGTATGTGTGTGTGCATATGTGATATTTGGCAACACGCTCTAATTCCGTATAGACTTGTCTCTGTTTGTTGGCAGTAGGCAACATTATGCTGCTTCTGTAGCGGCCTACTTCTCATGTCCCACTGTGATACAAGATTTTCCAGTGACATCTTGAACTGCCATCAGCGCACAATGTTATGGACTAATTCCTGAGGTTGTGTTGCCATTCAGAGCTATTTTATGATGACTTGAAATTGCTTTAGATTACAACATGTATACTGGAAAACCATAATTCTGTTAAAACTCTCATATTTGTGAAACAACATAGTGGTAATTCTCTTCCTGGAAATGACCTTTTTTTATTTCCTTTCCACCTTCCTGATGTTGTGTCATGTGGAAATATATGAATGAATAAATGACCCAGAGGATGACTCATGCTTTTTCAAGTAGCTTTATTTCCAAACTGGAGAGGGATGATGACAGATGGGGGGATAGAAGATTGTAAAGCTCAGACCGTGCAGTTTGGCCCAAACACAGTAGGGGAAGAGACAATACAGGCGGTTTCAAGGGGAAAGAGTGGTGATCCAGAGGCAGATTACTGCATCTGTCACCTTTAAGCCATAATTCATACTTTTTTAAAAATAAACAAAGCAGCAGTCTCACACCATTGCTATAGCCGTTTGTGTTTCTGGAGGAAAAATAGCCATTTCAGATGAGGGCAAGTGCACAGAGCTCTCACTCTGAACCATTTTGTTTAATCAGTTTTTTGAATCTCCAAGCAGCTCTTTGTGTTATGGATATCCTGCACAAAGCCTGCAAATCATCCAGGTGAAACTGGCTACGGGTGCTATTGACATTTTCATGTTCCATTACATTTTCAGGAAAAGTTTGACAACAGCAGCACTGGTGAAGAGAGATTTTCCTGTTGCGGTATGCTTGATAAATTGTACAATCAATGAATGTGCTTGTATCTGTGACTGAACATCTTACTATACTATAACTAGATGAAACAATGATGATTGCATTGTAGGTTCTGCATTATGCACATAATTCAATGTTCATGTTCTTGCAATTCAACACAGACACTTTCCCCCCCAAACCTGAATACAGCTCAATCTCACAAAGCCAGAGCTCAATGGTATAAATCAATGATGCTCTTATTCAACATATTAAAAATCTGTACAGTGTTCTTGCTCTTTGATCAGTTCCACTTTGATTGACTTTAAGAATAAAAGCACAGTAACTGAACAATAAATAGGTAACAGACAGAAAACACAAAATAGTTTCAAATAAATAATACAGTTTTTCAATCTTTGCCTCCTGTCACATACACCAAATAGAAAGAAATACTTCTTTAAAGCAACATAGAGCCTGATATCACTGAGTCAGGCTGGTGTCCTAAGGCTCTTTGGTCCCTTGAGGGTGATCACTAAAAAGCCATGTACTCAATATGACTGATAAACACTGAATTTCGGTTCAATAAGACTTTCTGGACGTTGCCATATACTACTTATCTCTCCGTCAAGAAGAAACTATCACATGACAGACAGCAAAATGATGCCTGCACCAGCAAATCGGGTCTCTATTTGAATTATTATTATCAATATTACAGTAGATCTGTAGTACATAGCAGCCAGAAGAGGCACTAACACTTTCTACAGACAAACATTAAAGTCAACATGGACACACACGCACCACACACATACACACACTCACACACACACACACACACACACACACACATACACACACACACACACACACACACACGCACGCACGCACGCACACACACACACACACACTCTCTCTCTCTCTCTCTCACACACACACACACACACACACACACACACACACACACACACACACACACACACACACTCACACAGGTCAGCAGAATTAGACAATTGGTAAATTGAAGTGTTGCTGCTGACAGCCCTTGTCCCATTGAGTCAATAAGCCTGTGTGCTGTTCACAGTTACAGACACATATATATATATATTTTGTCAAGGAAACTGAAGAACCTCAGTGTCTTGGTGAGAAAAATAAATGCACTATTCATCCTCTCGTCCCTCGGCAACAAACCAAATGTGACACGTAGAGGTCCACTGCAGGCAATGATGTGCCCGAGGCATTGGTAAAGAGTGACTCAGCCAAATGACTCTCAGTATAACCCATGTAGGCGTAATTAGAGATAACATTACACATCCATAATTGCATTGTTCATCTGTCCTTTACAGTCAATGTAAATGTCTGCCTGCTAATACCGCTGCCCTATATCAAGCAGGGTTTCTGGTAAATAATGCACACACATTAAATAACAAGATTTTTTTTCAGTCTTCAGCAGGTGCACCTCCCATGAGATACTGTAAATAACCTCTTAACCACTTTTGAGAGGCTTAAATAGCTTTGATTGTTACTCAAATGTCCAAAAAGGCAGTTCATTGGAAGGGTTGCTCAGTCCAGTCCACACATGTGACAGTCCAGGTTAAGTTAAAATAGCAAGCTAAGTGGATGAAAGGATCACACAACCTCAAGTTACATTTTAGTAACACAAGTTTGTTTTTTCTGCTCATTTCTATGAGTCCAAAATACACCACACCTCAGCTATTCTGTATTTCATGAAAGGTGAAAGCCGCAAAAAGGCTGCAGCGCCATTACAAACAACCTGAGTGTCCATTATGATGCATCCCGAGCCAAGAGCAAGGTGTCTGACATGAAGGCTTTCCACATGAAAGTCCTCAAGTTCAGTTTGAAAGGGTGCCCTGTCTGTGCTATCACATTCAAGATCTTCAGAAACCTTCTCTTGTTGTTGCGCATTTAGATAAAAATCGAGGAACACATGTTTGCCCTGCAGCTGGACAAATTAAGACTGCAGACGTAAGAAATCACCACTAACCTTGTGTGCTCCTTGTGCTCTGTATTGATAAATAAAGGGCCCTAGGCTCATAAGAATCTAAGGTCACTTTTCCTTCTGTTTACCTGTTTTCTTTCCCCAATAGTCCTGGAGTCCTAAAAAGTACAAAAACCATATACATTATATATTAAACCGTCTGTATTCTTAGTCAGGAGTGAATTCCTGACAGCTTTTCTGTAAGACATTCTTTCAGTCCAGTGTGTTTTAGTATGTGCACTTTTCCTCTATGATGCTGCAACACTCTGTTTCCCCAGCATTATCTTTTCTTTAATGTGATCTGGAGATAAATTAAAATAAAATTCATTCAGAAATGTCATCAGCAATACTGAGATGCTAAGCAGTTTATAGTCTGCAGTCTCTCTCTGCCTCTATTCCATGTCCTGTTTTCCACCCCACACCCTGTAAAGATTAATGTGTATATCAGCTGCAATCTGGAATTTCACAGTCCAAGTTGTCAATTTGCGCACACTGTGGCTGTTAAAAGAGTGACTCTCAGTTCTGAATTTTATGCTGGAATTCCACAGTTCAACATGTTTTTTAAAACAGCCCTTTGAGTGTTCTGAAAAATGTAAATGATAGTTTATTTTCCTATGCCTCAGAAATTGCAAACATCTGCGTCCATGTCCTATACACTGGATCTGTATGCTAAAAGAAAGTACCCTTAGTGCCTCCGCACAGTATCTTTTTGAAAGCCTTTCTAAAATCTTTGTTGAAGATGGTGTATATGACTGGGTTAAGTGAGGAGTTGCAGTAACCGATCCAGAAGAAAAACTTAAACAGGGGGTCAGGGATGGCGCAGGTCTCCGGGCACACTGCTTGTAGAGAGTAGGAGAAGAAGAATGGGAACCAGCAGACCACGAAAACACCAATGACCACCGCCAATACAAAGGTGAAACGTTTCTCTCTGTTGACCATCGCTTTACGCCTTGCCGCCCCAGGGTTATTCTCTGTTTTTGACTTTCTCCCTGGCACCAGCCGAGCCCCCTTTGAAGTGGCAATCATGTCCCGGTAGCGCTTGACGGAGGCCGGGGAGTGGATACCCCCTCCTGCAGGTGACCCTGGCATGCTGGTACTGCCTCGGCCTCCTCCGTGACTGTGCTCCATATCGCTATCTGTGCTTGAACTGTCACCATTGTTATTGTCAGCTTTTTTTCTTCCCTGCCGCTTGCCCTTCTTCCCAGCGTCTTTATTCTTGGCAGGGAGAGACTGAGACACAGAGGAGGGGGTTGAGGGGCCATGGGGAGAGGTATCAAGGGAGGCTGTGACAGGGGTCATGGCTGGAGAAGGGGATGGAGGTTGCAGAAGATTATTAGAGGTGGGGTTCTGGGAGGTTTGGGACTCTCCTGGGGAAGGAGAAGGGGTGATGGCAAGGGTAGGGGGTCTGGCATTAGAGGTTTTGTTGGACGAAGGGGGTGTGCTCTCTTCATCTTCTTTTCCATTGGCTTGTACATGTCTTGGAGGCTGACTTGGTGTGGCACAGCCAACCCCATCCTTCCTGGGCTCCCCAGGAGGGCACCGTGTTCTCTGCTTGGCTATTTGGTAGATTCTCACGTAGACCAGGATCATAATGAGGCATGGGGCGAAGAAGGAGCCGACGGTGGAGTAAAGGATGTACCAGCGCTCATCATTCAGCTGACACTGAGGTCCTCTATCAGGCCCGTCGTCCCCTCCCTCGCTTTTGTTCAGTGAGAGCAGAGGAGGGAAGGAGATGATAGCAGAAATGAGCCACACCACCACAATAGCGGCTTTGATGCGCCTGGGAGTTCGCTGACGACCGTAAGTAACCCTGGAGATTGACAGGTAGCGGTCCAGTGAAATGGCGCACAGGTGCACAATGGAGGAGGTGCAGAACAGCACATCCAGCGCCAAGTAGATCTCACACCACAGAGACTTGAAGTACCAGTAGCCAAGTAGTTCATTGGCAAGGGAAAAGGGGATGATGAGTGTGGCCACTAAAATGTCTGCAGCAGCTAGTGACACTAAGAACAGATTCTGCGGACCTCTGAGTGACCGGCTGGTTAGGACAGCGATGATGACCATGATGTTTCCCACTATGGTGAAGACCACCATCAAAGTTATGGCCGTGGCAAAGGCCGCCGTGGCTTCGGGGGTATAAGGGGCGAGATTCAGGACGCTCTGGTTGCAGGGCACGGAGGCTCCGACGCTGCTCACACTGCTGTTCCAGCCGCTCAGCTCCATGGAGCAGCCGCTGTCCGGAACCGAGGCCATGCTGGGATTAGCTTTCCTGGAGTCTTTATGAATAAAAAATATGTTTGGTCACTGATTAAAATGTATGTGAAAATGTATTTCACTGTTTTGTTATTCATATTTGTATCATAATTGTCAGAAATAGCTTTTGCACAATTCTTACATCAAATGTATGATTACAATAAAGTCTAATTTGTTATAATATTTACCTCAGTTGTTCTCTCTTTGTCTCTGTGTTGTCTCCAAATGTTAGCTCCCCTGCATCCTCCACGGCAAGTCTTCCAAGTCCATTTTAAGCATGCAAAACAGTCCTGGGCAATGCGTCAAGACACGGATCAGTGCTTTTCAATTAAACAGCATTTGCCTCTTTGAAGAACAGATTTTTTTCCCACCAACATTTTCCCATTTGTGTGTGTGTGTGTGTGTTTGTGTGTGTGTGTGTGTGTGTGTGTGTGAGAGAGAGAGAGAGAGACGCCGACTGCTGTGCATAAAGCTTGGCAGACTTACAATACAGCCAGAAGAACTAAAAACTTCTTTAGCGCACGAAGGAGATTCTTAATTTTTCCTCTGTGGATTAATTACTGTCTTTGAGACGAACTGACGAACTAATTTATAACAATTTAATTTGGGTTCATTTACAGTGAAACAACATTAAATAAAAAAAGATCGGATTATAGAGTAAATAATCTCTTGTGCGATGTCCGTGCGTCCTTGCTCGCAGACGCGCGTATACCTGACCATCTCATCTGAACTGTGCACGCAGAATGGTTTAGATAAAGTGAAATAAAGTTAATTCGATGCAATATTTACAATCATTCTCCAATAAAAACGACACAGGTGTTACCCAGCTCTTAAAAAGCGGATGGGCAGCCTGACTTGTGCCAACGTTTCCAGTCAGTCGGACGAGAGAAAACTCAAACCTAACCTCAAGCTTTCCAGTCCTGCGCATGAAGTAAGATATGTTGTCAGTAGTGAAATGATCCCCGCAGAGCGCCTTCAGTTTGCGTCTCAGCAGTTGTTTCTCGTCTCCTTGGCGCGTCTGTCTCCTCAGAAGTTCAGGATGCCATGATTCAGCCGCACCACTGGCGCACATCACAGGCTTCCTCACAGAGGCGCAGCAGCATCTTCTCTTGTGAACAGGACCGTACGACGAAATCTAATAAGTGGGGTGCCTCCCATCTCCCTCTTGCGCTTCTTTTTAGACCCGGTGATGTCATTGTGGTGCTGTGGGCGTCATGGGATCCTTACTTTCTCTATCCCTGTAGACCCCCCTCCCTCCCTCCCTCACTCTCACTAAGTATATACCCAAGCGGATCAACCAACGCAGCTACATTAGAAATGGCTTGTTGGGTGGAACTGCTTCGGTCAATTAACTCCACGGGAGCAGTAGTGTCCAGCTGAGAGTGGAGAGCTGATGCCATCTGCTTTACAGAGGACGTTAGTTCCATTTCAGGGACTCTTTCACTTTTTAAAGCTACTCAGTCATCATCATCATGATTATCATCATCATCATCATCATCATCATTATTATTATTATAATCATAGCACATATGGCTGATCAATGTTTTTCAATTAAAAGGCCCTGTGTGATCTCTGCATATTCAGACTTTGCTCTTTTCATCCGTTTCCATGTAACCTTCAACAACTCCAGTCATTTAGGGCCAATAAACATCTTAACTGTAGCAGCTGGAGGTCCAGTGAGTTACTTAAGGGGCATTGACTCTCACATTTTACCCAGCCCGCACGGTCACAAGCCTGTTCTCTGAGTTTAAGGTTACCCCTATGTGTTCCAAGTACACTCAGACACCTATACTTTTAAGGACAGAGAAAGATTTATGCTGCAGTGGGCTTTATCATGGTCATGTCCTGTTTAGAGCATCTGAAAAGGTGGATCATTCTCAGCCATGAGAAAGTACACACAAATCTTCTTTTAACGTTGTAAACTATAATAAATCCACAACTTTAGGATCCTTCAATAAAGTGAAAGCCTTCATTTTGAAGAATGATCCCCTTCAGAGAGTGAAATTAGTAATGTATTAAACTATAGGTGGTCCACCTACTGTGCTGTTAAATCTCAAATAATGAATCATGCTTTATGAGGTTAACACATATTTTGCATATAAAACCGCATTCTGCAACTAATCTGGTAATTACAACAATCACATAAATATTGCAAGAAAATATGAAATATGACCCAATAAATTTATGAAGTCTCCTAATTCTCAGTACCTCTGAACTGATTAGGTAAATGCATTGCGTTACCTTCCACCACTGCTCATTGCAAGTGGTGCAGGGCAGGAGTATTAGGCACTCGCTGTAGCTTTCTGTGCTCATGCATTTACATCACTTGACTTCCATTTAAATCCCTCGGCATTATGCTCCCTGCAACACATCCTCCCCCAAGAAGCCCAGACATCCATGGCATCCCTCATGATTTGTTGCCTACCTGAGATCAAGTGCCGGATTGTTCAATTATGGAGTGAAGCCTGCGTCATGCTGGCTGTTTTTACAGAACCATAAATTAAACAACACCAGAGTTTATCATGTGGTGTTTAAAAGTATGTAGGTGGCCTTTGTGATATAAACTCACACAAACAAACAAACAAGCAAACACACACATTCCCCAGCCTACATGTCCACACATAAAATCTTATGAATGGTGTGTGGGTAGGAGGTCCTGTTTACTTGTTTTTGTAGTGCATCCCCCACACATTGCTGGTTTAATGAGAGAGAAGCCCAGCTAGCCACCCATGGAATTACAATTGGGAGCGCTGCTCTCTGATTGTGTGACCTGAAGCAGCAACCAATAATGGTTGTACATTTTCACTCCACGCTACACATTCTAAATATAAAGGGATAGAGAATAAAGCTTTTAGCAAGAGAGTGCACTCCAATCAAGTGTCTCTGTTTCCGCGGGTGAACTGTGCTTAGTAACATGCTGAAAATGCATTCTGGGGGAGAGGGGTGTGTCACTGATGCCAAGGTTATTGAGACTGAGCAGTGCACAGTGTTCACTGCCGCTGAAGTGCTTGTTGTATAAGCGCATGTGGTATGCAAACACGTGCAAACACAGATATACAGTACACAAGCCTGGAGGAAATTCAACCATCATGCCCCATGCAGATTGGAAAAGTGTACACCAGATCTGGAAAAAGGGCACTCACTCTTTGACAAAACTTTATGTGCCTGGGAAAAGTGTAATTTTATTCAAAACATTTACTTAAGTCTCCTGGTACTATATAGATTTTTTCATAACTAAGAAAAAGTGAAGAGAATTTTTCTTTAAAAGCTGTATCCCAAATGAATGTCGGATAACTGCAGGTCAGCATAATGCAGCAGGGTTCAGGTGGGAGTCTTTGCACATTATGGTTCAAGTCAAATCATGGATGCTTTCAGTTTGGACCTGTTATGAGTTATTGGTTTGATTCTGCCTCTCATTTTCTGTGTATGTATGTGCTCTTGTTCCTCTACCTTTGTGAGGACCAGTCTGATTTTTAGACCTTGAGAGTGAGGACAGTTTTGATAAGTGGGGAAAGAAGACTTTTGGTTTTGGGTTTAAACTGGCTCTAGGTTTAAAATCAATAAGGAACTGGTTGTGTGGTCTAATATTGAGAGTTAGGACAAGGGACTTGGACTGTTGATCACAACCTTTTTGGCTTGTGACTCTTTAAAATGACGAAAACGACTTTCAAAACCTCATCACAGGCTTCATTTGACAGAATTGCAAGCAACCAAGGAGTTATGTTCCCTTCTCAGATTGTTTATTTCAATGGCCTTTATAGGCCTAAAGAGATTAAAGTATTGTGTATTTCACAGTCAACAAAAACGACTATTTGGTATAACAAATATACAACGCAATATATTTTGATGTTATTTTCCATCTTATTTATATTCTCGCAACCCCTTAGCATTATCTTGCGACCCTGTGGTAGTCTTGACCCAGATTGGAAACCACTGGGGAATGCAATCATCAGTGAGCTTCTACAGAATTATAACAAGTCCTGTACCAGTGTGGGTGCAACCTGTAAACAATTAGAGGGAATGCTCCCAGATGGTCATACAGTAATTTTCCTGGCTGCATTTGTAATAACTACTGCTGCTTGCGTATGTGTGCACGCGTGCGAGCATGTGTGTTATATCATCAAATTGTAATTCTCCATCTAACAGCATCACACATATTGCTCATATCACCTTTTAGCAGTTTCCTCCGTCTGGAACTTTTTGTTTGAGTGAGTCTTCAGTTGGGAACAGCAAATACTGTAAATCACTACATCTAACAAAAGTGATCTTTGTACAAAGCCCTTATCTCTTATGTTCTTCTCTCATTTTTGTATATATAGTACAGGCATATGCACACACACGTACATATACACAACATTTAGAGGTGGTGCCAAAGACTGATGTCTTATATAATATGATTGCTTGTGACACTATTTTAATGTGGAGTGTGAGTAAGAGGGTGTTTTCTTTAATGAGCCTGATTGACTGACTGAGGAGGAACTGAATATAACAAATGAGATAAGAGTGACATTCGAATGAAAGGGAGGTGGAACAATCTTCTAGAGATTAATTAATGACCAAGTGAAATGGCACTAAAAGTAATTTAAGTGTGTAAATGGTCAATTGTGGTAGGAAACTACACAATGAGGAAGTGTGAGTGTGTGTGAACATGAGGGTCAGTGAACATAGAGAAGCAGACTACAATCAGATTGAAAGTGATGAAGTATTGGAGATTTTTTTCTGTATTGTCTTTGTGGGGAAAAAAAATGCTGCCACAGATAATGAACAATCCGATGGCGTCATCTGCTGGATATTTCTGAATGATCTTGTTTTTGCTGATATCAAAAGCTGACACTAGAGGTCCCTGTCTCACTATAAAATAATATTCAATGCTTGGTTGCAACACTGTTTTGACGATGACATGTAGAATTGTAGGTATTTTTCTCTAGGAAACTACCTGTGTAATCCACACTGACTAGGCATTAAAAACCTGACCAGCATCTATTTTTCTATTCTCCTCCCTCTGCTCTTTGTCCAACAAATATTTTTCTTTCTAATCTAGTATTATCTTGTATTATTATTATTATTTATTATTTACATTTAAAAAGTAATCTTGTGTTAATTGTGGTATTTTACTTGTATCTTGGTGTGCATTAATCTCCCAATCCATATTTACCATCCTCTGTGTTTGTCAATGACTTGTAAAGCCCTTTGAATTGCATTTGATTTGTATGAAAAGTGCTATATAAATAAAGTTTGTTTGATTGATTGTTTCACTTCTATGATTTTTATGAAAAATGTATGAACATTTAGTAGTTGTTGGCTTAAACAAATGAATATTAGAGTCCAGAGTGTACTGATGCTATCATTTACACTGGACTCTGACTCCAGCATCTCCAACCAGCCTTTATTTCACTGAGCAGGGATCTTTATCTACTGTATGTGCAGCACATTTTGACCATAAGATAAACAACTTGTACTAACAGATAAATGGCTAAAACTTGCAACTAGAAACTTGATGCTTGATAGAAACACCCATTATAATTCACTACAAAAGACTTAACTGAATATGACTGAAAAGTCTAAATGAACAAACACCAAAACAGATGTTTTTTTTTTCTGGGTTTCATTTATCAATCTCTGAAAACTCCAAGGTGTCCTTCTCTTTCCTCTGTCTGGAAAACTACTGCTAATGGATGTAAGAAGTCAAGCATAACAGTTACACTTGCGTAGATGTGGGCCAATGGATATTTGCAAATAAGAGGAAGTGGATTGTTTTAGCAATGAGCGACACAGGAGTGTGGGTGGCATAATTATTGTCAAAGGATGAGGTACTGGTGGCAGCTAGTTGTTAATGCACCACAGGGGTAGTTGTTTCTTCTGAAATGGTTAAGTATTAAGTTTTGCATTTTTGTTTTGTTTATATTGTGCAGTATAGAAAATAACAAAGACACAATGTAAGCAATTCAATTGAAATACAGTTGTGGATTGTGTAAAAATTCAGTAAATGGCAAGGAGACCTTAATGAAATAAGGTATATAACAGTGTCTGATATTCTTCTAATATTGACATGCTTGAATCTAGAGTAGCTCAGTGTAACTGTCATAATAGTCCTGCTGAAATCTGCTCAGTGTATGTATAAACAAGATTGTGTTATTGTTATATTTATGGGGTAACCAGTCTATGTGAATGGTTCTTCAGTTCCTATCAGATCAAAATGTCCTGAACAAAGATCAATCAGTGATATGGACTTTCCAAACTTCCTGATTAAAAATACCCTTGATGGCTCTCTACTTTTTACTTTCTCTTTTCTACTCTCATGCACTCTTTTTTTTCCTTTTTTCTTTTTTTTTTGCCAAACTCTTACTGACAAATGTCCAAAGTTGTACCCGCAACTTGAATAGGTGGATGTTAAATTTGAGTCAGTGGTTGTTGAGGTCAAAGGGACTTCAGGCTGTAAAGCCCATTCTCTGTGGATAATCCTCCAAAAATACTCAGGAGAGCACACTTATAATACCCTCTGATTCAGCAAGAGCGAATCAAGTGCAGTGAGGTCAGTGTGTGAAATTATGCCTTTGTAAAGTGCTCTTTGAAAAGCACTCAGAACTTACTGGTCTGAGAATTACTGTTTGTCTGTAGAGCTGGTGTTTCAGACTAGATACTGACCACATCCTTTAGGATATAATAAGGGAAATGTATGAAATAAGTACATTATTATACAGAGTAAACAGACTCAATTCGTTTTCCAGCATGTTTTTAATTTTAGTAGAAAAAAAAAAAAACCTCAACAGGGCCAAACCTCTTATTGTAGGTATAAAGTGCAGTAACAGACAGTAAAACCAACACTGTCATGACATATTAAAATAAATAAAAAGTCTATTTACATGATAAAAACAACTCGTTTTAATGTACTAAGTGTAATCTATCTCAGGATATAGATTGATTAGACACCAATTGTGGTTAGTGCATATTTATAAATTAGGCAATAAAACTTGACATTTGTCCAGTATTGCCTCAAGTAGTTAACACAGTGTTGTCTCATAAGAAGATGTGGCATGTCACAGTGGTCGTAACTGTGAAAGAATGACTTTCAGTGTGATAATAAGATAGCCCTTGCAGAAGATCAGGCACATAACACACACACAGACACACACACACACACACACACACACACACACACTCACACACATACAGACACAGACAGACAGACACATACACACACACACACACACACAGGCATGATTCCCCTAATGTATGAAACGTCAGGGAAATTACCTCATAGCTGCTCAGACTTACTGGCTCAGAATAAAAGTTGTTCATAATGTGGTTATTTCAGTTTATATTGTCAAGTCCCATTTGTTGTATCAGTTGTTCTCAGTTTCTCCTGAAAGTAGGAGCTGTGATTCACCGCCTATACGCTTCTCAAATGTACTAGTTTCGATAGTACAAATGACACATTTGTGATGAGTGATTGGAGACCTGATAATGCTTTGAGTCCAGCTCAACCACCTGCAGGCGGCAGGAGAGTTAATTAAAAAAAAAAGACTACAGTCATGTGAATTTCCTTTCTCGTAATAAGTTTTCATCCCTGGCAGAGAACGTCAGTCTCAAACTGCAGCAGCTGTCCCATGAAGGCCAAGTTGGGGGATATGACCTGGCGTCGCTGCTTCACAAAGTCGAAGGCCTCCTCCAGCCGGACACGCTGAGTGTGCATGAGGTAGGCCAGACAGATGGTGGCAGAGCGGGAGATACCTGCCTGGCAATGCACCAGCACCCGACCACCACTTTGCTTCACTGAATCTGTAGGCGGTGCGGAAAAGACAAGACGGAAAGAGGAAGAGAGATCAACATAGTGCTCCATTTCACATCAGTTTTCTGTGACATCAGAATTTTGTACCAGCAAAAACACTCTTTAAATCTTTAAACTGATTGACTGAAAGAGCAATCAGGCTGGAAATAAAAACATTTCTGTTTACTGGGCTAATGGAAACATGAGCAAAGTTCATAAGACACCCAAAAACACAAAGAGTTAGTCCTTATAGTTCCAACGCTTTGTTTTGAGCTAAAGTTGTGCCACTTGTTCAGTGTAATCCAGTTGTTTTGTAACCAAATGATTACACTGTTGGTCCATAAATCTAGCCTACAAAATGGATTATGGTGCACAAGCTACTTAGAGAATTTTTGAGATATTTTATGTTTATTAAGAGTATAAAATGATGGCTCACTTAACCAAGAGACTAACTCACTGTGTGTTTGACTGACATTTATAGTGAACAATGCCTGAACTTTTATATTAAAAAGGTTACAGTGTACACACTTTAGGGAAGTGACTCACCGATAAAGGCAATGGCTGTGGAGAAGCAAGCTCTAATGTCAGCAGCCAGACTGTCCTCCACAGTGATCCGGAGGTACTGAAATTCCCCCTCGTAGAAGTTCGCACACGAGGAGGACACATTGAGGACAGCTGTAATGCCCGCCGCTGCAAGGGTCTCTCTACGGGAGGAGTGGATGGCACTGCCCAAAAACAGGAAGGGCAGCAGCTCCACTGGGCCATCCTGTAATTATCAAAAAAAAACAAACAAACATATTTACAACCGAGAATAGTTTGCAGTTTGGTCCTTATTCATGTATAATTTACTTTTTCCATTACACAGAGAGCTTTCTGATGCAAAATATATGTCCATAAAACAATAAATATCATCAAACCTGATCATAGGCAGGTGTCCTCCGGCCTGTCACTATTGGCTCTGGTTCCACTGTTGAGAGGTTATTGCTGGCAGAGTGGTAACAGAGCTCTGGGTAGGCCTCTGAAAATCCCTCAAATCCACCTAAAAAGGAGGTCACACAGTATTAGAGCCCGAGCTTTCACTGAAATCCTCCTTAAAAAAAATATTACATATAAAATCATAATAAGTATGATTTAAATATTAAAAAAAAGAGGCCTATATGTATTTTTTAAATTACACATTCAATAGATAGTTTATCCTTTCAAGTTTGATTACATTAATTTTATATTTTATACTTAAAATATATATAGGCCTATTAATATACGCAGTAAAGATATATTATTAAGATTAAAAACAGATTTAAAACAAACTTTAAAAGGAAAATTAAGACCTGAACTGACTAAATGTTAGTTAACATTCATTTTCGACTTTAACAAATTTTTGTGTGTAAAAATATTTTGAATTAATTTTAATGGCTTATTACCTTGTAGAAAGCAAATCTGCGTTTGAACTTCGTTTTGTAGGGCATTGAGCAGCATCTGGGCCACGCTCTCCGGCTTCAACTGGGCCACGGAGCGGCTTCTCTCATCCACCACGACCACGAGGGAGAAGTCCCCGCGCCGCATCCGGCCCAGGAGCGTCTTGTTTGGGATCAGCCACTCCAGAGCGACCTCAGAGCCCTTGGACCTCCGGCGCAGCATCGAGTTCCAGTTGACGTTTCGAGACTCGAAGATGTGCGCGAAAGAAAAATCAAGGAAAGGTCTGCAATCCAGTACCACACACCCGGCAGAGGTGTACTGGTTCTTGGGGGTCCTGAGGACATGAACCAACTCACTGCCAGTTATCTCTAAAAGCTCGCTTCTTGATGTCATGGCTGAAAAATTGGATTAAAAAAATATTTAAACTTGAAAAACGATGCTCTTTAAACCTAAAAATATATTTAGGTTTACTTTGACAATTGCAGATGCAATGAAAATTAAAATACTTGTACTCTGTTATTTGTATTTGTAGAGCACTCCTTGAGCTCCTCGCCAGCTCGGCTAAAATCAGTTTCAAATTGAGAGTTTCACTTGTTTATTGATAACAGCTGGGAGAGAGGCGGGGTCACCGAGAACCCTCCTTTCTTTCCACAGAAGAAACGACGTCAAGGGGCGGAACGACCAAATATGGTCTGCCCGGCTCTTCCTTACATGGACACTGACGTCAAATTCGACTTTCCAACCGCGCACGTGGTCGTTTGGGGTTATCCCGTGTTTTTGTGCTGAATGACGTTATCCTGAGAGTTAAACCCAACCTTACCCTACATTGAAACTACAGCCTTTAGAGAAGAAGATGAAGAGGCTGGGTTTGTTATTTGGGCTTGATTAAACCTCAAGGCCACTGAACACCGGCTCTGTTTTCTTTCCCCATCCAGATAAGACATTTTTCCCCCGGATGCATGCATGTTATCACGTATTAGCCTTGGTAAAATGTTGCGCTGTATAAATGCCAGAGCAGATTTGAATGGTTTTGTTACTGGTCTGCTGGGAAATCTAGCATCTGCTGTGTATTTGTGACGTTATAGCCTACAGGAGAGAAAGAAATCATGTACAACAGTTGAACAGTGTACTGTTGGGGTTGAAATCAAATACACAAATGCAGCTGCTGTATCTGTGCGTTTTCCAGTTGGGGATTATAAGGTTTTTTATCAACTCTTTCCTTCTCTCACACACAAACACTTGATAAGTTATTAAAAATAGTCATCAGCCATCATTGTAACTATTGATTATAGTGTATATATTTTACTAACAATTACAGTATAAGGCTGATGATATTTTATATTTTTCTTATTGTCAAAAAATCACATGAAAACATCCAGCCAACAGTGTGCTACTCTATTTTTCAATGCTGACATTGCTCTCAACCCCAAACTGATTTGTTCCTATTGAAGATGTAAATCTTAAAAAAAAAACAAAACTGAATACTAATACTCAGTATACTTTATTTTTTAAAAAAGGCTAAATAATTAGGTAAAACAGATTAAAATTAAAATGTACTTCACTATTTTGAGCCACCTATTAATATGCATTCGTGATGCATATGGGTTTGATTCAAAACAAAATGTATTTCCTTTGTTCAATGTCAGCAGTATTTTTAATAATTTTTTGACAATAATGAAAGTCTAAAGAATAGAAGAATAAGCTATATCAGGCTTTTGCTACTTAGAAAATACTTATGAGTGGGATTTTAAAAGTCAGAGTCAGAGAGAAGCCTTTCCAGATAACTGTGAACCTCTTTTCCTGTAAATCAGTTCTCATGAAAGATAGTCCCTGCTCACTATTCAACTGAATTCGTCCCATTAATGTTCCTGATGATAATACTTTCTCAGGAAATACTGATTTTTTTTAGAGGAATTGGTTGATAGAGTGTAATCATGTTGACGTGACTGCAGTCAGGATGCCATAACTATTCTCTCGAGGTGACCTTAAATAGAATTTTTTGGACTTTTATTTGAGTTGTTTTCGAAAGACAGTATCCATTTCAAATGAGTAATATTGAAATCAAATAGGAATTCCTCTGGAGGATATTGGACCTAGCATATAGAATAGGTGGGATATTGTAGAACCACAGGACACTCATTACACTGTGACACGCAGGAAAAAAACACTCAGTGTGCAGTGTGGGCCAGTTCATATTATAAGTTGTAATCTGATGTCTTTGTCTTCACTTCCTCATAACCTACATTTAAATCACTGTGTCGTCCCACTCAAACCTCTGACTACTTTCTTCATCTCCCACTTCCTTCTTCCCCCTCCCTCACCGCTGCCTGTCGGCCCCTTAGGAGTTCTCCCACTTTGTCATGCTCTCTCCCTGCTGAGGCTGCAATTTTAATCCACAGCAGTAAACACACACACACACACTTGAGCACACAATTCATCATGGCTGTCAGTATAGAGCCGCTGAGCATGCATTTACTGTAGCCTCAACTTGCACTTTAGGCTTGAAGACAGACACACACACACAGTTAAGCAATGAGGTCTGTCGAGTTGGAAGGTTGTGACGCAAGTGTCTCTGTATGAGGGTGTCTTAAAGTTTTCCTTTTTTAAATATTCGCCCCCATCACAGCAGCCCTACAGGAAATAGCACTGTGCATACATCCTGTCAACATCAGTGTAGGCCTTGCGCCCCCCTCACCACCGCCCACACACACACACCCCCTCATGTTATATCATCACAACGTCTGTTAGATTTGTCATAGATCATTATCCAAACAGACTATGCCTGATTCATAAAGTTACTCAGAAATTACCCTGAAAACCCTGAACAATGAAGAATGATTTCATAGGTGACTCAATTGCTCGCTTTCATTTTCATTTGTTTCTTGATCTTTCCTATGATAGCAAATCCTAGTGTGGGTGTGATATTGTTGATGTTTTGTTGTCCTAGAGCAGGAAATTTAACCTTTACATTGACATCCAGCTTGGTGCTGACGGTGCATAAAGCATGAATGACAAAAAAGGCAATTGTGAGCAGAATTAACACATGTGACAGACTTGTAGAGTTGATGACTAGGAGGTGGTGGAGATCATGACAAAACTTGCGTAAACAGAGGTGACTATTTTTGAAATAAAAACAGCTTATGTCATGAAAATGCACAGAGGACATACTGTAGGTAGAAGGAAATGACCAAGTAGGGAGGGGATTGCAGGGAAAGGGTGACTTCAGAATGATAAGAACATCACAAGTGATGCAAATGCGCCCTCACACAGTTTCTGTGAATGAATATATGACTAAATAAACATTAAAAAAATCTCTGATCAAAACATCTGCTGCTAGCGTTTGACCCTCCACGTCTCCCTCCTCCTCCCACAGGGGGATTATCCAGGATTAATTGGTTGGCTGGGGCCATTAATCTCAGAAAAACACTGTAATCCAGAGAGATTTACCTCATCCCTGATTCCTCTCATAAATGCCCACGTGACAACGCCACCTCCCCATTCAGGAGGAACGTGTCCCTGCTGGGGTCTGATCAATGATGTGCTCTGGCAAGTCGGTGCTTAATGTTACGGAAAGTTGAGTGGTTTCTGGGGAATTTTTTACCGCATGTGTGTGTTATACGCTCTGGTTGCATTACACCTCAAACTTTCTGTTTTATGAGTGTTTGATTCACCATGATTCACACTGTCATTCACTTTTCTTTCACTGTCAAAAGATAAACAATATACTTATTAAACCCATATAGACACCCTTGTGTTAATTTATGCTTAGTGTAACCAAATTTACATGAAGCCATCATGTTTTCTCACTTCCACGTTCTTTCTTGACGTGACTTGGCTGTTTGCGCTGGGAAATTTTTATTTCGCCACAGAGAAAAAGTATCCAACATCAGGTGAGTAAACCCTTCCAGTCAAAGTATGTATTTACTGTATATGGTATATTCATCACACCATTTTCTGTGTGATCCTCCTTCTCGGCTACTCCGTGGCTCTCCACCGATTCATCATCATTCTACAAAGAAGGAGAAGAAGAAATCACAAGTTGAGACTGAAATCAATCAAACAACGTGAAAACTTGCCTACCATGTGACCTTTATGTGTATTTACAAAGTTCCCAAAAGGATTTTTAGACTTGAGTAATTGACATTGCTTCCAAGAAGGAGTGACGTTACTTCCAGAGAAAACATTGCATAATAAGTCCGATTGGAAATAATGAACCTATTAACAGATCTATTGTAGCTTCATATGACATAAATCATGATTCAATTGTCAGACTATGTGTTTACACTACTACTTCCTTTGTCTTGCATCACTCAGTCTGTCATGCTCTCTAACTGTTCCGTGTCACCTCTTTCACCTCCACCCTTCCTGCTAACACTCTTCTCCCCTCCGCCCACATAACTGTCTCTCACCCCAGAACAACTGTGAGGCCCATGCTCGCTGCTAGACTCAGAGCTGAAATCATGGCGATGACTGACACGAGCAGGTCCTCAGTTGTTTGAAAAGGTGAGTAGTTGTCTCCGGGAGGTGAGGAGGGCAGAGTGATGAGAGGTCGTTGAGTTTGAGCAGGCAAACGGGTGACTGTGAAGCAGTAGGATGAGAAAAGGAGATAGATGTATTAATTGAACTGAAAATTTATATATATATATATATATATATATATATATATATATATATATATATATATATTTAACCTTATATCTATCTATGAAGATGAATTTTCATTTGTGACCAACCTTCAAACAAACACACAGTAGGCCATGGACTCCCTTTAGAAAGGACTTTCCCTCATATTTGAAGATTTATTGTGTTAGTCAGCTATTGCTGGAATTTATTTCCATTTATTTATTTTATTCATGTATTTTTATGTATTTTACACTTTTTACTTCATGTTTTTACTATTTTTAGTTTGTAAAGCAATTTTATTTACAATTTATAGCACATTATATAACAGGTAAACTAAATATGCTCTTATATTTATATCCATACTGCACTAACGTGTACAGATGAATATAATAACTGAAATACAAGAATGTGCAAACAGCAGCAGAGGAAAAGAGAAAAACCACCCATCCTCCAAAACATATTGACACACCCTACATCCAGCCCACAGACACAAACCACAAACAGACATATGCAAAACACACACACACACACACACACACACACACACACACACACACACACACACACACACAGTAACTAATTACAAGCTTGAGAAAATAGAAGTGTATGAAGTGAATAATATTTTTAAAAATAAACTGTTCATAATTTTGCTTGAGGCCTCCAGGATATCATCCCGCACATTTGTTCCATTTTACAGTTTTAAAGCAGCTAACAGATTTACAAATTTTTCAGTATTGTATTCAGTAACAATTATTTAGAAATTATTTAGAATGGATTAAATTATAATTGGTGTCCATTTATGTAGCAACTTCTCCAAGGTGCCTTTTACATTCTCTCAGAGTTGAATTGTCTGGGAGATTTTTGTGATAGCGTATCTAAGTGCTGTACCGGTAAGTGGGAACATGACTCGGTAGAAGTTGGTTCCGTTTCGGCCCATCAGTGAGCAGCGATATGTCCCTTGTTCATCCACATGGAGCTGATTTAAGACCACAGATGAGTCGGCTGTCACTACCAAGGTTTTAAAGTCACTCTCAGCCAGCTGGGCATAGGAATTAGGAAGTAAGAATGTAAGTTAGTGGGTGTAAAAGCTGGAAGACAAAATATAAGCATGCATATTCGCAATGATACAGCTAAATAAGGGAGCTAAATATTTGGTAATGAGAAAGTGTGCACAGTGCTTAAAAAATCATCATTGAGAAAGAGGAAGGGATGGCAGGGAGACCTTTTTGTTTCCTGACACCCCAGGAGCCCAGGAGTAGTGATACTCTGGTTTTCCCAACAGAAGGCGATGCCATGGAAGGAAACAGTTCAACACAGCCTGGCCTCCCTCCTCAGCCTGCACTGGGTACTCTGGAGAAAGTGTGAGGGGGGGAGGAGAGGAGAAAGAACATGAGAGAGATGCTTCATTCATTTGCATCAGGATTACTTGAATAATCTTTTTCATTAGCCTTGCACATGGACAGGCAGCAGTGGAGCCTCTGTTAAGAACACATTTACTCACTTGTGACTACATGTGTCCATGCAGAATGGCCCAACGCATAGGTACCACTCCCCCTCATCCATTCACCCACCCAGCAACATGCACACACACACAACATACACACAAACAAACAAATAAACATGTACCACCACAATCCTGCTGGCCAGAGGGAGAGGGACAGATGTGTATCTTGTAGTGACAAGAGATGCAATCCATTACTCTTCGATTCAGAAGCCCTGAGAACCATACCACACACATTCACACACACGTGTCCTGCAAACATGTACTGTATGTTGTATGTAGGCTAAACATTGTGCCTTTACAGGGATTTACAATGATGTAAATTGCAGTGGGAAGGATCAGACAGTAATAAACTCACCACACTTGTTAGGGCACAATCCTGAGGGAGAGACAAACAAATGATCTGAAACTAATGCATCTTGAACACAGCAATGACTTACAAAAAGTGCCCAGCCTCATGCTGTGCAGAACACTCACTGTTATTCATGCCAATTACCATCATGGATGAATGCGTCCAAGTGTTTTTCTAAGATCTTCCTGCCTTTCTCCATAATCTGAATGGCCTCAGATGTTACGGATCCTTTAAAAAGAGCAGTTGTGTTAAAATAATTGAGCTTGTTATGAATAGTGTGTCATATATGTAAAATTTCAGTGATGGTACAGGGGAATAATTACATGATCTTTATATTATGTTCTAAATTTTGTTCCAAGTTTTCAACCTCTGGGTATCCATTGGGAATTTGATATGATAATTTCTTTTGCTTGTTTCTCACCAGTGTGCTGGGTTTTCAGGAAGCGGTCAAATTCACTCTGGTACTCAGTTCTGGCTCTATACAGAGTGGTGGGATCTGAGAAAAGGGAAACAGATCTTTTACTGATTTTAATATTCCCCAGTAAAGACATGTTTTATCCAAAACAGAATGACAGTCATTGTAATATCATAACATGAAAATAATCAATAGCATGGAAAGCTAATCTTTCCCTGACAACGTTTTAGAAAGAAATGTCATGACAAAAAGAGACAAGATGGAAAATAGAAGCTGTCCACAGTCTGTCTCAAGGTCTTTTTCTTACCAATGACTCCTCTTCGCTCCTGGCTAGTCTCCCTGTAGGTCACATAGGCATGGTCACAAATCTTTTTTAGGTCAATCTGGTCCTTCACATTGGGAACAGACAAGACAAAGTCCTCATGTAGGATTCTGATCCTGCGATCACACTGCAGACAGGCCTCGGCTGCAGGGACACAACAGAGCAGGGACACCAGCATCAGCAGCATCTCCCCTCTGCACTGCCAGCCGACCATCGCGTTGGCTCCTGTGATTTTTCAGTCAGTATAGGTTCTGAAATATGGTAAATGGACTGTACTTGTATAGCGCTTTTCTAGTCTTCTGACTACTCAAAGCGCTTTTTACATTACAAATCACATTCACCCATTCACACACATTCATACGCTGAATGGGTACAGGGGCTACCATACAAGGTCCAACCTGCCCATCAGAGGAAACTAACCATTCATACACATTCACACTCTGATGGCACAGCCATCAGGAGCAATTTGGGGTTAAGTGTCTTGCCCAAGGACACATCGACATGTGGACAGGAAGAGTCGGGAATCGAACCACCAATCTTCCGATTAGAGAACGACCCGCTCTACCTCCTGAGCCACAGCCGCCCCTGATAGAGTTACTATTATCATTGTTACTATTACCAACACCATTACTCTTATTGCAACCATTACTACCACTTCTACAGCTGCTCTTACAACTACATATACTACTATTGTTACTTCTGATACCATAAGTGCTAGTGTTACTCTAAACACTCATATTTCTAGGTAACTACCTTTATGTGTGGATCAACCTACTAGTTGGAACCAGGGGAGAAGAACTGCTTTTGGGACCCTGTGGTGAGATTTTCTAGGGCCTAGTAACAACATAGTGTTTTCTGTCAACTGGGCTGTGATAATTTCACTGAATATAATATGATTAAGGAATATGCACCATGTTAGCACAGCATAAACAAGTATGATTAAGCTCTTTAAAATGGATTTTGACACAAGGCCATTCAGCAAGACAGAGCCAAAAGATTTATTCCAAGCCTGCCTTTGATGATATTATATTGTAGTAATCCAAAATAAGATAACATTTGACTAGATTGATGCCCAGAGGGAAAATTCAGTGCTGGAAACAAGGTAACAGATAAGAAATAGGAGTATTAAACACAACAAAATAAAAAGCCAAGTAATTAGAATCCAGTCTATATACATTATAAACATAATACACATGACAACACTAGGCTACATGACCTGACATGTGGGTTGTAAAAATACAAAAATTGTGCAAAATATCTGCAGAAGTAATGGCTCTGGTAGATGTAGCTGTAGATATATACTGTATATATATGTTATACAGGTGAAGTAATGAATACAAAATAAATCAAATATGCAATAATGTTATACAATAACAGTCAAAACAGACTAACAAATGCTTAAATCATCAACACCTCTTGACATGCAGTGAACCTGGGACTTTTGGGGCCCCTGATACTGCTGGTACAAGCTACATTACATGACCTACTTCTACTATTGCTGCAACTGTTGGCACTATTAGCTGATATTAAATGGAACAACAATAAGAAAAACAACAACAAAAAAGCCCTTTGCCTTGCCAAAGACAAAGGCCCGGATAAAAATGCATCCTATTGTGTGCTTTACCACGCTCTTTCATCATGCCACTCCGCTGCTGTATTTGTTGCTTGTTGCTGTCACCCAGTGGTAGAAAGTATGTAACAATCACAGTCATTATTGTACTCTGGATGATCTCACCCCTCACAGCAGCAGCAGCAATTGTGCAATGTTTCTTCTATGCCAGCTGATTTGACACCCCCTCGTCCAGCGCAGTCAATTTTTGGTGTTAACCACATACAAGCTGCAACAAAACTCACTATTCACACTCGTTAAAGGACTTACTGTTACTTAAAAATAAAAACTAGTTTGCTAATTCATTTATATTCACAATATTTTGTAATATTAAACGAAATATTGAATTGTAAAGATTGTTAATTGATATTTGAATTGTTGCTATGGGCAACGCCAGTCGGACTAAAATTGTGGTCATATAATAAACATTAGTGTGTCCATTTTATTTATATCCTTCCTATTTGCAATTTCATACCTAAAACCCTGAGTTTGACAATGTCAGTTCCTAACGGTACCAAGTTGTTTAAGAGTTGGTCGCTCTGTTTAAAATTGATTAAAAAATCTGAACGCTAACTACATTTCCAAGAAGCCCACCGGATAGAGTAACATGTGATTGACAGATACGCGGACCAATCCCTTTTCATCTTGGTGTTGTTGGGCGGGATCACAGAACTTTAAACTGCTCTGCAGCTGCGCAGTAGACTCCTGCGCTCACAGCTGTACAGTGTACACAATGACCCGAGAGAGTCAGGTACTGAGGTAAGACAACTCTTTTTTTATTACCCGTGCGCCGTAAACGACGTTTTGAATGTATTTTCTAACTTACTTACACAACCAACTCAGACAGTAACTGTGGACATGGCCGGGCAGAAACCCAATTCATGACAACCGGTACGACCGGTTACAGTGTCACCGTATTGTCCTGATACAGCGTCAACACACAGACATGTCGACGAGTGCTTGCGAGTTATCGATCTGGTACATGGGGAATGTTTGTGTCACCTTGACACTCTGGTGGAAAATTATTGCACAATAAACGGCTTCTGGATGCGTTGTTCCTGTCCACTGGGGACATTTTGCGACCACTAAGCGAAGCCAGACGAGTGTTTTTTACTTTAAGTTTGTGTTTTTGTTGTTTTTAAGGGTTTAGCTACAACTAGCACTAACTAAACAACTAGCAGTCACTATGGAGGAGTCGTGTGCATATCTGTGTTCATGAACTGGCTGCTCAATAAGAAAACATGCATGTTTTACAGTTTACAGCTTGCTGTTTCTTCACTGAAGCGAATGGTCATTTGCTGCTGTATATCTAAACAGTACGCACTTTACATTGCATATAGTTGGTCCCCAAAAATCAACAAAATAAAAATGTTTTTCTGTCACAGTGCTTCATGGACTTAAAGGCCCTAAAGAATGCCACCACCAGTACTCAATTTGAACCATGACTCTACATCCCAAACCACTTTTAGAATCTTTATAAATAGTTGGTACGTTGTGTGCAGCTTCCTTAAAAAGCAGTGGGAGCTAAAATCAAAGACTTAAGATCTAGGAAAGTTTAAATCACATCACAGTGTGATGTTGAATTGTTTTTGTTGTTAAGGGAATTAAAATTTCCAGCACAATAATCCAAGATAGAAGTGGTCCAGAAAGGGGATAATAATAAAGGGGAAAGTCTTGACCAAAAACTGTAGAGATGTGTTTTCAGGCACAGGGTGGGCACTGAGATAGCTAACAATGTGTCAAATTCACAAATAAGGGGGAAATTTATCATATTAATAAGATGTTGCAGAGGGTTGTCTGTGATTGAGCAAAGCCTGATGTAAATAAAGCATAAAGAGGAAGGCTTGTCACGCGATAGTCTGTCTGGGAGGTGCTGGTTAAAACACAGTTCTGTTAAAACTGGAACCCACATTTTGCAGAGTGTGCATGTGCAAGGTTTCCATGCCTCCCTTCCTGCTGCATTGCTTCAGACTTTTATCTGAAGCAGAAGAAGAATGTTGAGCTGGGACGTAATGATATCTGTGGGGAAGTTAGAGTTCTGTTAATGATTGGCCTCTGCTTTATCTGAAAACTGTTGGCTTGCTGCAGTATGGTTATTTGAGGGCAACTACTCATACATATTATTTACTCATCTCAAAGGCGCTCTTACTTGAGAGATAAAGATAATTGAACCCCGCTGACATGGTGTTTCTCAGAACATAGCCTGTTTTTATGGTATCATGGGTTCTGTTACCAGCAATGCCACCTGCCTTTTACCAGATTAGAGTCTCTGTGGTTCCTCTCTCTCTCTGTCTCTCTCTCTGCTGGACGCAGCTGCAGTTGAACTATGCTGCAGGATAAAAGTAACACCAAATGCATTCGGTACACTGGGGGCACTGACATAAAGCCTTTTGGAGAGACCGTTAACACATAGAATATATTGAGATGATATAGCTGCATATATAAAAGTGCAGTTTGGTACAAAATTAACAGATTTGTACAGAATCAATGTACTATAACTTTTGTATTGGTTTCTACAAAATGGCAGGAAACTGAAGGTGAGTGAGAATTTGAATAAAGATAGACTGCGGTGTGGAAAGCTCTAAAGCTATTTATAATCATAGTTCCTGGAGACTGTCAGTGATGCTAATTAAAACTGGATTGTCAAGCAAATAGCCTCTGTTATTGGGGTTACAATAGCACAGGATATCTCCCACTCTGATTATTTGGAGTTTAAACAGTCAAAATTTGATGTTGTTACTTCACAGATACAGTGCAGTGTTTACTTATGCATTCTCTCATACCTACTGGACATTTATTTGTTGATCAGTGCATGACATAATAGGCTGATCATTTTCTGACATTTGGTTTTACACATCAAGCTTATCTGAATATTGAACTCTGTTTTTCTCTATCTGTCAAGGTTGGACAAATGAGCAATCATTCAGAAATGGAGACATTGCTAAAGATAGGCAGGTAGACATCCATCCATCCACCTCTCTTCCTCCACCTCCTCTACTGCCAGTGTGAAGCGGATATATTCCAGACATTATCCCCAACACTGACAGCAAGTTAACTACAGCTGTCCATTCCTGTCACACCTCCCTCCAACCTGCCTCTCTTCACACCTCACTGCCAAAAGTCTTCAGTATGTACCAGATTGTTCCGGTGGCTCCTGGGGAGCAGCAAATGGCAGGGGGGCCTGGTGGATCGCCATTAAAAAAGAAGCTAGCTCATGAAGGTCGGCCCCTGGTTATGGCAGGCATGTTGGGCTGTGTGTTGGTACTGGCTGCCGTGGTTGCCTGGTGTTACTACTCTGCGTCTCTCCGTAAAGCCCAGCTGCTGAAGACTGAGCTGCTGGACCTCAACAAGGATGGCTTTGTCATTCGTAACCAGGCAGGGGCTGTTATCTTCACTATGACCTTCAGGTGGGTTTACTGTAGGGCCTCTTTTGACTCAAGTATGTAAGGGAGATTATCCTGCTCATATGGCTGCCATCTTATAATAAATAATACCACTGTAAAATTAATAATAACTCTTAACATATATCACTGTTTTTGCCTCAGCACAGTTACTCCTTGTCTGCTGAGCTGTATTAAGGCTGCCTGTCTGCAATGTGTGGCTGGATAATGGAAAGCTAGACGAGACAGACACATGATTACACCCTTTGGGAAGACTGATTTAGTCATTTAGTCCTTTATCAGCATAGCTCTCAAAGACAGAAATGGCCCATAGTACAATCCCTGCGCTTGTGGAGAAATGGAATGGGGCATTTAATCTTTTGTGTTTGTATTTATGATAATTGTTTATATGCACTCTTTCTATTCTGTTGTAGTATTTTAATGACATTTTGATGAGCCTGATATGTTCTCAGCAGTACAGAAATATAACTTGCTGCTAGTAATACATGCTTAGTTAGTGCTGTGCTTAACCAGTTCTTTTGTGTTTTCTTCCACTCTGTAAATGCTCTGTCCCAGGTCTGGCACTCTGGATTTGGACTCTTGCTCAAAGGAGGGAAATATTCTAAGCTGCACTCAGTCAGAGTCTGGCAAGCTCAACTTCTTTATCCAAACGGTTCGACCAAAGGACACAGTGATGTGTTACCGTGTTCGCTGGGAGGAACTGGAAAATGTACCCTCAGTGGAGCATGCCATGGCTTATAATGGTTCTCATTGGTATGGAGGGGCAGAGTCAGCAACACAACACTGGCCAGTCAAGATCCAGGGAGAGGTCGAACCGCTGCCTTTTATCACCAGTGATGTCTACTCGAATCGTAACGCTTTTGGGGGAATCCTAGAGCGTTACTGGCTGTCATCGAATGCAACTGCTATTAAGATTAATGACTCGGTGCCGTTTCATTTGGGCTGGTCAGAGAAGGACAGGACACTGAGGTTCCAGGCCCGGTACCAGGAGTCTCCATTCAGACCACTAGAGGGACTGCACGCTTTACCTGAACTCAGCTATAGAGTGTGCGTGGGGTCAGATATTACCTCTATTCACAAATACATGGTGAGCGTACATACAGTACAATGTCATCTTTTTTAAGCAATAACAATTGCAATCAATAAAAATAGCAATTAAACCTTGGAATTGACTCCTCAACTTGGAAGTTTTTTTGAAGCACGTTCAAAGTTTGTGGGGCACAGTAACAGAAAGCAGATCTTTCTAACTCTGTATGGATTTTTGGCACCTGCAGGGCGAGCCGTGTCTGTTAGCGGGTACAATGGCTGCCAACATTCCAAGAAAGCAGGGCTGAAAGATGGCAGTGGTGGGGGTGGGGGGTGTAAAATAGCTTTGTAAATAAATGGGAACAAATGCTGATCCCTCCTTGTTGACAGTGCAGGCAAGCCAGTTTTTTTTCGTAAAGTAGACAATGATGTGTCCTGTAACTATTTCCAGTAATGAATCTTAATGTGGAGTGATATACTGCATCTAAAGGTTTGAGAGGGGAACTGGCTGCCTGCCCATAAAAAATAATAATGCCCATAATCCAATACAAAGAGGGAAACTGCTTCAACAATTCTTTTTCTTGTGAATAAAGGAAAACAAAAAGCCCAATTTCAATCTCAGCTTTAATAACAACATTTCAATTTGGACTATAAAAGTAAATTTTTCATATATAGTATTGTGATCTCTATATTATGGTCTGTTAAGAGCAAAATCTGAAGTCCTGTATAACTTGTATGTAAGTGCAGGGTAATGAAGGTCTAACTTAGTATGTGTTAAATTCAGTAAATTCTGGCACGGTTGCTAGTTAATATTTTTTGGGGTAGGTGGGAGTTGTTGTGTTTGCACTTGGATGTGATGTGACACTGAACTGACAGAATGAAATCAAATTCTGAAACGGCTTCCCTGCTTGGAAAGTACAATATAGTTTAACAAAATTAAATCAAGCAAAATTGGAGGGAAGATGATGAAAAATTACACAGCCAATCTACATTTTTAACATTTTTTGACACTCATATTCATCTGATGGGTGACGTATTATTAACTGCTATAAAGTGATGGGGAGGGAAATTAAGTCAAACAAGTTAATCTGTTAATGTACAGTAGAGCTGAAACAATAAGTAGATAAATTGTTTAGTCTATTTACTGAAAATGAAGCCATTCATCAATAAAACTGAATAATAAATAATTGTTAGTCGCAGCTTTAATGCATGACTGAAGATATGAGAACCTGAATCAGATTTGTTTTGATTTCACTCTTATTTAAACTAAATAAACCAAATACAAAAGTGCTTTACCACTGTGCAGGCTTTGATGAGGAAAAAAAACAACTGTGAATGTCCCTTTAGTAACTCTCTGTTCTGTATGTTTTGCTCAGGTGCGTCGGTATTTCACAAAGCCTATCAAGGTCCCATCAACTGATGTGTTCAAATACCCCGTGTGGTCCACCTGGGCTCTCTACAAGACGGCTGTCACTCAGGAGAAACTGCTGCACTACGCCGCTAACATCACCAAACATGGCTTTACATGCTCCCATCTGGAGCTGGACGACTGCTACACCGCAGACTATGGAGAGTTTGAATTCGACCCTCAGAAGTTCCCCAATGCCAGCGGGATGTTTGACAAACTCAGAGAGGACGGGTTTCAAGTGTCACTCTGGACACATCCTTTTATCAACTATGACTCCATTAATTTTGGTGTTGCTGTAAAGAAAGGACTGTTTGTGCGGGAACTGGGCGGTGAGCTGCCTGCTCTAGTCCGCTGGTGGAACGGTATTGGAGGAATCTTGGACTTTACCAACCCAGAAGCCCGTGAGTGGTATTCCTCACATCTGCGAATGCTCAAAACACGCTATGACGTAATCTCCTTTAAGTTTGACGCAGGAGAGACAAGCTACCTCCCACGCCAGTTTAGCACCCTGGTCCCGCTGTCTGACCCCTCCACCTTCACCCGCCGCTACACAGAAATGGCTATTCCGTTCAGTGAGCGTGCAGAGCTGAGGGTGGGCTATCAGAGTCAGAATATCTCCTGTTTCTTCAGGATTATTGACAGAGACTCTGTGTGGGGTTATGAGCTGGGCCTGAAGTCCATCATCCCGACGGTTCTGACTATTAGTATCTTGGGTTACCAGTTTGTCTTGCCTGATATGATAGGAGGGAATGCGTACCCCAACCGCACGGCAGGTATGTAACTCCACAACATGTGGCCACATAAAAGGTTAAGGGTTGAAATAAATTGTGTTAAAATACATATTGAACTTTGATAATATTTCTGTGTTGTATTTTAGGTGGCTTAGATGGCAGAAGTGATCTGCCAGACAGAGAGCTGTACATTAGATGGTTGGAGCTGTCTGCTTTCATGCCTGCTATGCAGTTTTCTATACCACCGTGGGCCTATGACAGTGAGGTGAGTAAAGTAAACCAGTGAATATATTGTATGAATGAAAATATAATCTATTACAGATTTCTGTGCTGTTGAATCCTGTGCAAGACTTAAATAATTGGAGGGGACAAAATAAAGATCTTTCAAATTAATCTGAAGGGATACATTTTTGTTTGTAGCAGCATATGTGTTGATAATAGCACTGAGTTTCTTAAAGGTTACACTTTGAAGTTCTGCATGTTGTGATTATAGATCATTTGAGTGTATGAGATATTATTTTCAGTCTGGTTTATTTTCATACCATACTTTAATAAGTGAAACCCAAACTATGACCATTGGCTAAAACATAAAACCACTAGAACAGCCCTTTAATGGTTTTGGTGATATAATCAGCAACAAACAACAACAAAACCTCCAGAAACTCTTCTAAATAACCATCCATCATACTATAGTGTCTGTAATATGCTGGTAACCTTTCTGTGCATTCACCTGCAGGTGGTGGAGATAGCGCAGAAGTTCACAAAACTCCATGAATCTCTGGTGGCACCAAGAGTTCTTGAACTGGCAGGCGAGGTCCTTGATACAGGAGATCCAATCGTAAGGCCCCTCTGGTGGATCGCCATTGACGACGAAGCAGCCTATAAGATTGACTCTCAGTTCCTGATCGGCGATGACCTGATGGTGGCTCCGGTGTTAGAGCCAGGAAAGCAGGAGAGGGACATTTACCTGCCTGCAGGACGATGGAAAAGCTACAAGGGGGAACATTTTGATAAAGGCCCCATGTACCTCACTGACTACCCTGTGGACCTAGATGACATAGCTTACTTCACATGGGTTCACTGAAGACATTCAAGCATTAAGACACATAAACTCACACACATACACTTGTATGCACATGTACATTCTCGTGAGCACACATGCCAAGAGATAGCAGGTGATTGATTTTTCAAAAGGGAAATGACCACTAGGGTTCTGCTGCCACATCAAAGTGTTTTTTATTTTTTTTTAGGTGAAGATTAACCTCATGTCTACTCTGACCTGCTTTCGGTCAGGACTGCTGCCTGCAGATCCAATTAGAATAAAACTTGAAGTCACTTCTGATTTTCTTGCTTCATCCTTAAGGTGATCCTCATCCTCATGTGCCTTCAACAGCCAATAAACCGATCTCAGATTGTATCTTCACTGCAGTCTTCCACCTAAAGAACATCAATATTACAAATTTTCTTCCAAGCTTTAGCCCCACAGCTAGAGTGGTTTCGGTTTTAGGGTGAGAGTAAGCTTTATTTCCTTCTGTGCGGATTTTATTTCAGTGTAGATAAAATTACTGTGTGATAAGGTAACTGATATGTGTCTTTATTGTGGCTTCACAGGGTTGGGCAATAAAATGGCAATAAATATACATTCTTGAGTTGGTCAGATGCACCCATACTCAAAGTGCTTACCTAACCGTATGTCACCATGGCAACTGCGGTGTCGTAGAAGATTTTTATGTTCCCAACTACCTGTGCTTAAGCTAAGATGCATTAATTTGCATTGCATTGAACTGACAACAAGTTATTCTTTAGTTAGCAACTTGCACTCCATATTTATGAACTTTTTTCTTTTGAATTGTGGATAGTGTTTGAGTGTATATACAGTAAATTCATGTTATTCTCGGTGTAAATTTGGGGTACTTGTCATGATCCACAGGCTGTAAACATTTTTATGACAACATTCCTTGACCAGTGGTGCCATTCTGTCATTTTAGTGCCAAAATCTACTGATTTATCTTCTTTTTTTTTTTTTCATCTGTAGAAGTCTAATTCACAGCTCAGGGTAGATTTAAAAGGAAACATTAGTTATGCTAACATGAATTCTGTTGATCCACAGAAAGACAATAGATTTATTATACTACTAGTTTGCCTTGTAAAACATTGTTCTCAAAAATGCCATATTTTTTATGTGCCGTCCATGTCTGCCTTGTGACTTTCGTTGCCTTATCAGCTGAACAACAGTATGCTAACCTTGCTGCAGAGAGTCGGTAGAGTGATAAAGAACTTGCGTCTGTACGCAGTGAATTGCTTTATGCATTGCACCTTTATGCTTTTAAGCTCTGACAATGCCAAGTACATGTTGAGTTTTATTCCAAAATCTGCCAAATATATGTTTGTCTGCTCTTACAAAGTGATGGCCGGCATGAGAGTAAAGCACACTTCTAAACGCCTTGCTTGAAAATAATTATACTTTAAAAGAGAGTCATCACTGTTTTTGAAATGTTAAGTCAGTATGTATTGGATCTTTTAGATTATTCTCATGAAGGAGGACAAGTTTTTTTGTGTGTAGAAAAACAAAACAAAACAGTCCTTGTGTTGCTTTCTTGTCCTCGAACAAGATGGCGACAAAGTCATAAATAATCAAGTCACATGGTGGGCCTAACTGATAAATAGATGTTTTATTAGATGTTTTCATTTTTATGTTTTAGGGAAGTATTTCTGCACATCTAAAGGGGAGTGTAGCTTAACACTATGGTCTACAGAAGATCAAAGAATGCTGTTTGCAGGATGAGGTCCACAAAGAAATTGGGGTCCTAAAGTGTCGGAGGTGGTTTAGCATTGTACTGCAGTACTTTGTGTAAAAAGAGGCTTAAAACAGGAAGTCCGAAATCTCTATATCTAATGATGTTCTTTGTTCCTAAGGATCCTCAGGATCAACAACTAACTACATAATTTATTAATGTTCTCATGATTGTTCATACTTTATGTACAGTTTTATCATGCATGTTATTTTCTGTAAATAGTGATGTGAGATGCACCTCATAAGGAATAAATAATTTAATGGTCAATCATATTGAAGTTTTATTGAAGAATATTGATTTGTTGTCTATTCAATGTCATTTACAGCTTTTACCGTTTTAATTCTTCCTGAGTTGTACAAGTTGGGTGAGAAAACAAGTGCAGGATAGAAATAACAACATATTTTAAGCTGCAGCTGCTGAAGAGCTTCAAAGAAAGAGAGTGATGATGGCTGAGGATACCAGCAGGAGGATGACACTGGGACCAGTAGCTATGGCATTGTTACACAAGTCCCCTTCACAGCAAGTTATGGGGCTTATACATGTGTCACTGCTAAGGCAGCTCTTGGTGATTATACCTGCAAGACATGATGAAAAAACCTCATTTTCAACAACAGCCTGTGTGCATTTAGTACAGAAACATATCAGTTCAGAGTTGTTCTTCTCTTTGAAATGCTCAATATTAGCTATATTTAGTAACACTGAAAGAACAACTTACCAATTGCAGACACAGAGGCACAACGATTGAAGCTGTTAAGACAAGTGATGATGTTTGTGCAGGATTTAGGGTCAGTGGTTACACATGAGTAGCATCTTAAACCACATGCTGTATAGAAATACAATTACTGTCACACACATTTTCAGATACTTCGGATCTGAAGATCATCATGATACTAATTTTCACAAAAAAGAAGAAAAAAATATCAGTTTAAACAGATTTTTAGATTGTTTGAACCAATTTAAGTGCCCACCAGACAAAAAGTGGTGTTTATTATTGCAAACAGACACACATTACAGTTTAGTGTATCGTGTCCTCAATCGCTCTCAGAAATGATTCCAGAAAAAGAACGTGAAGAGGTGAAAGAGCAAAGGAACTGCTAATTATTAATCCTTGTGTTCCTACACTGTAGCTCCTCTTTAAACTCATTCACTTATATAATAGAAAACAAAAATAATAATCCCTGTTACATTTCTCTAAGTTATGGACACCACTGCCTTTTTCAGATTCTACAATAAGCTTCAAACATTAATACATTTAATTTCTCTGTGTGACAATGTTCAGCGAAAGTATGTGAATCATAAGCTTTTCTTACCTGTAGACAGAGTCAGAAACAGGATCAGAGCTCCATAAAGCTTCATCATGAACAAATTGTCAAAAGTATGAGAGGAGAACTGGAGAGAAGATGTGAAATCTTCTAAATTCTTCCTTTATCAGTCCAACCTTTCTGAACTTGGACACTTTCATTTCTTCACAGTCTCCTCCCCAAGCGAAAGTCAACCCTAAAAAGTGACCTCATCTTACCCGAGACAGCCATGTTACATGGACTCTTGTGTAAATATGGACAAGAACTGAGAGTGAAAAAAATCGTTGTTAGTAGCAGATAAAATCGTTTTTGTGTGATATGAATCCAATTTGCCATTTCTATGTACAAATATATTATAAAACAAATATTGTGAAAATATTGAGGTTTATCAGTAACTTTATTTATCTACTATAGTTCATCTAGTTTCTCTACAAGTCTGCAAGAAAGACATTCTACTCTACTGTATACATTTATTATCATCACCATTTTAAGAAATTTTGCTTTGATTTATTTGTAAATGCCATGATGTGTTGGTTTTGAAAACACTTTGGCACCATCTTGTGACCTTCTGGTGGTAGTGAGTTTAGGTGGCCTAAAAAAAGGTCTTGCCACTCCAGCTGCCACCCAAGTTTTGGACAATCTAGGTGGAATAGGAAGAGCATTACAGAGATGAAACCACAGGGATGAAAAATGATTTCTAATGCCACCTTTAGATATTTACATTCAACGAATTACTCATGTGCAACAATAATACAATGTTTTTGAGTTAAAATATCCTCATTTGGGGGCTTTTCCAAGCTCCCATATGAAAACATATATATGTACATATATGCCATCCCTTAGAGTCTCCATGCCACCCTCTTGCCACCCCATGAATATATCTCTAGATCTGCCCCTGGTCACATGCCGACAAAAACTCTCAATAACAGTAATTGCCATAAAATGAAGTTCAGAGGGTTAATCAAACTTCTTAGAAACAGAAAGAGATGACAGAAAGATTAAAAAGAGTGTAATGTGACAACTGTTGACAACAAAACAAACACTGCTCTTCCAGTATCTGGAAGTCAAAGTCAATTTAATTTCCAAAAACAACATTTAATTTTGGTCAATCACACGAGTGTTATGGTCTGTGCGTGTTGTGCCAAGTGTGTGGTGAGAAAGCAGCAACCTATATGAAAGTGAAGTGAGTGGGGGTGCGTGGTATCATGTTTCCTGTGTGCCACTCTACAATTGAATTCAAGTGAATAAGCTTTCTTGTCATAAACTATTATTATTATTATTATTATTATTATTATTATTATTATTATTATTATTACTTTGTTGTATTTTTTGTTATTATTCATGAAGGTTTGGCAACATGTACTGTGTATTTCTCTGCAGGAACAACAATTACCACCAGGTAAAATTTTGACCCATAACATAATTAAAAAAAAAAAAAGTCAAAATGTGTTTTATTGTATTTGGTAGGCCATTGTATAGGATATAATGAAGCCTTGTTCTGATCAGAAAAACACCTTTGGAGCGTTAAACCATTTAATGTTGTTTAACTAAACTTGAAAATAGGTCAAACTTGACCCCAACACGATTAGAAGGTTGAACCATTTAACATGCCCACCAATCAAAAAGTGATGTTTCACACAGACACTCATCACCACAGTTTGTGGTGAACCACAGTTCAGAAATGTTTCTAGTTCTTTAACTTTTGTTCTTCTTAAAAACAGGAAAAAAAAATGCATTGCCAAATGGTGATTTTAAAATCTGATCATTGTAAAAAAGATATTTCTATTCTTTTGTGTTAATCATAAAAACATCTTTAAACTCATTCACTCATATAATAAAAAGAAAAAATATAATCCCTGTCAGTTGTTTCTAAGTTACGGACACAACTACCTTTTTCAGATTCTACAATAACTGCCTGCTTATGCTTTCCTATGAAAAAAGGAGGGAAGTCAGTTTAATTTCCAAAACCAACATCTCATTTTGGTCAATCACACAACAAGTGTCATCTCTGGCATGGTGTGTATGTCTGTCTGTGTGTCTGCCTATGTGTGTGTATGTGTGTGTGTAGGTGTGCGGTGAGATATAACCCACAACCTATATACTGCTATACAGTTTGGGGATGGGTGATATGTACATGTGTGTGGAGTGTAGGGGTCATATTTGCTGCATGCCACTCTATAGCTGAATTCAAGTTTATACTTTCTTGGCATGAAACATAATTGTAATATTACGCAATATGATTATACTATTTTATACAATTTTATTACTATGATATTGTTTTGTTGTAATTATTCTTATGCTTGAAGTGTATTTTTCTGCATAAAAAACTCATAATTACTGCCGGGTGACACTCATCATCACAGTTCATAAGTGTTTCCAGTTAGAGAACATGAAGAGGAGAAAGAGAAAGAAAATGCAAAGGAACTGCTAATTATGAACCCTATGAACTTCCTACACTGTTATTCCTCTTAAAAAACAGAAAAAGACATTTACATTGCCAAAAGGTCATTTTAAAATCACTAGAAAAAAGTTGTCCAGTGAAAAGGGTCAGAGAATGTTTTTGTTACTTTAAATAAAACTGTGTGTTCCTTAAAACTAGTTAAAAATATGAATATAATCAAAACTGGAATTAGATTTTTTTCACATGACAATACCAATATGCTACATTTCACTTGGATGATTAAAATAAGGTGTCTTTGTTTCAGTAAATTAAGATGATATCAAATGCAACTGACATGATTCTCACATTAGCTGAATCACCTACAGGAGCATTTCTTGTCATACAATTTTCGGTTGATTTTTCTATAAAGGTTTTGTTTGAATGCGGAGAACACCATATCTTTGCTGCATTTTATTTATGTCTATAATGGAGAGAGTCAGATTGTTAATCCTCAGGATCAACAACTAATCATATTATTCATTAATTTGCCCATGCTAGTTTTTTTTTTTACATCCTGTCTTATCACTTTACTTTCTAGTTAGGATCTCATTGAGGTCAAAACTCCAGCAACACTTACAGTATATAGAACCAGTTTATTGCTAGACCAATGAGTTTCAGCTTGTAATGCAGAGCATATAAGAAATAAACAATTTACTGGTCAATCATAGGTATGTTTATTGAACAAACACGGATGTGTTAGTGCACTATTTTTTCTCGTTTTTTCCACCTCTAAAAAAGAAATGTAGCTTAATACTGTGTTCTACTGAACATCAAATAATGATATTTGAAAGTTGAGGTGCATGAAGAAATTGAGGTCTTATGTTAGAAGTGGTGTTGCATTGAACTGCAGTACTTTGTGTTAAAAGAGGCTTAAAAAGACTCTCTTAAAAGAGAACTCATTATGTCTACTGGTATTCTTTGTTAATCGTCAGCATCAACAACTAACCACATAATTTATTAATGATCTTGTGATTGTTCATACTTTATGTCAAGTTTTATCATTCATGATAATGGTGTGAAATGCAGTTAATAAGGAATGAAACAATTTAATGCTCAATAAAATTGTGGTTTTATTGAAGGAATATCGTTTGTTGTTAATTCAATATCATTTACAGCTTTTACATTTTCAATTCTTCCTGAGTTATACAAGTTGGGTAAGAAAAAAAGTGCAGAATAGAAATAACAACATATCTTAAGCGGTAGCTGCTGAAGAGCCTCAAAGAAAGAGACTGATGATGGCTGAGGATACCAGCAGGAGGATGACACTGGGACCAGTAGCTATGGCATTGTTACAAAAGTCCTTGTCACAGCAAGCTGCAGAGTTTCCACATTTATCATTGCTAAGGCAGCCCTTGGCAGTTAAACCTGCAAGACATGATGGGAAAATTTCAATTTCAACAACAGCCTGTGGACATTTAGTACAGAAATATATCAGCTCAGAGTTGAACATCTCTTTGAAATGCTCAGTATTACCTATATTTAGTAATACTGCATAAGAACAACTTACCAAACACAGACAGAGAGGCACATTGGTAGGAGTAACCATAACAAGTTTCGGTGCCTGTGCAGGATTTAGAGTCAGTGATTCCGCATGAGTAGCATCTTAATCCACATGCTGTATAGAAATACAAATACTGTCACACACAGTTTCAGATTCTTTAGATATGAAGGTCATCATGATACTGATTTACACAAAAAAAGAGAAAAAAAATCAGTTTAAACAGTTTTTTAAACCCTCCAATTGTGTTAGAAAAGGGTTTAGACCTTAGGAGGTCAATTTGACCTGTGTTTGAATTCATTATCAAACACCAACAAAACCACTAAAAACACACTAATTATCATCCAGTAAAATGTTTTATCTGCTGAGTGACTTATTATTAATCCATAACTATAATATTTAGACTTACTTTGATATTTTATAAATGTTAGACCGCATTTAGCTTAAAATGTATAAAAAAAATAGGCACAATTTATCTTTTTTTATTGCTTATGTTGAACAGAATAACAATTACTGTTACATTTGTTGTATTATGGGTCAATATTGACCACACATACTTTACTATGAAAAGAGGAGAATCACTTCAACACACAAGTATCATCTTTGGCGTGGTGTGTGTTTGTGTCTGACTGTGTGTGTGTGTGGGATCATATTTGCTGTGTGTCCCTTTACAATTGCATTAAAGTCAAAATGATTTCTTAGAATGAATTATAATTTTAATATTATTGCACAATATTATTATACTACTTTATAGCACTGTATTACTATTAATTTTGTATTGTTGTTATACTGTTTTGTTATTCATGAAGGTTTGGTAACATTTGCTATGTATTTCTCTGCATAAACAACCAATAATTACTACTACCCATAACACAGCAGATTCCTCAATATTATTTTATGCCTTTTTAAAAAAGAATATAAAAAAGATCAAAGTGTTTTTATTTTATTCAGTACACCATTGTAGAGGATATAATTAAGATATTAAGGATATAAAAGCCTTGCCTTGACCAGAAAAAAACAATTAAACTTGAAAACTGGTCAAACTTGACCCAAACATGATTGGATGGTTAAACATTTTATGTTCCCACCAGACAAAGAGTGATGTTTCCTATTGCAAACAGACACTCATCTCCACAGTTTAGTGCATAGTGTACTCAGTCACTCCCAGAAATGTTGCTAGTTAGACAACGAGATGAGGAACTTGCTTATTATGATTGATTTTAAAATCTGATCACTCATCACAGTTCATAAATGTTTCCAGTTAGAGAACATGAAGAGGAGAAAGAGAAAGAAAACACAAAGGAACTGCTAATTATGAATCCTTATGAACTCCCTACACTGTTGTTCCTCTTAAAAACAGAAAAAGAAATTGGCGTTGCCAAATGTTAATTTTAAAACCTGATCACTGTTAAAAAAATTTCCATTCTACAATAACCTTTTAACATTAATACATTTCATTTCTCTGTGTGACAATGTCCAGCCAAAGTATGTGAATCATAAGCTTTTCTTACCCGCAGACAGAGTCAGAAACAGGATCAGAGCTCCATAAAGCTTCATCATGAACAAATTGTCAAAAGTATGAGAGGAGAACTGGAGAGAAGATGTGAACTCTTTCAAAGTCTTTCTTTATTTGTCCAACCTGTCAGTTTTATTTCAGAACTTGAACACTGTCACTTCCTCACAAAGACTCCACCTCATGTCAGTTTCAGCCCTAAGTAACGTCATCTTACCTGAGACCTCACCTTATCTTACCTCACTTGTAAACTACATTAACTGCATCATTTACATTTTCAGTAGATTACCCATAAAAGCTGTCATATATATGCCATATTTCCTATTTTACAGAAATAAGAGGAACATTATTTGTTTGAATGTGCAGTTTTTGTTGAGCTTTGTGTGGGAGGAATCAGTCGACCTTTTGGTGGTAGTGGTGTGAGAAATAATCAAAGGCATAAAACCAAGAAGTCAGAAATCTGTCTTGTAGTCCGCTTTGTTAATCCTCAGGATCAACAACTAACCTTATGATTATCACTTTACTCATGATTGTTCATATTTTATCATTGCACAGCTGCCTTTCACCACGACAACCATGACACATTCCCCTGAAAACCACCAGATAACACGGTCACTGGTTAAAGTGAAACCCTGGCTGGCATGCTAACCTCAGCTAGCTACTTTAGCTTCCTGCCTCTGCATCACATGCATCTGTTGGATTTACCAAGGTGGCCTAAACAATGTCTTGCCACTCCAGCTGCCACTCCAGTTTTGGTCAATTTAATTCAAAAATAAATATATGATATAATATGGATATTATATGTAATATATAATTTATATATTATATAATGTATATGATATATATGATATACCCTAGGTTCAACCAGAGCAATGTATGTTGACGCTAGCTTTTCTACCAGCCCCAGCAGCTTTCTGTGCAGCCTCTCCTGGCCCTGGCTATACACAACGACTTTCAGCCACATATTTTGAACTACACAAATAATTTTTTCCACAGTAGTAGGCACACTTGTGTTCCATTATTTAAACTGCCAACCGTAGCTCAGACACAGAATTTGAACTGTCAGCCCTTTTGTGAAGGGGTTACTGGCCAACTGTCTCATAGACTCCCATATTAATTAAGGAGGAGATTTCAGGGGGACAGCTGAACCAACATCCTTTTTTCTCTCGCTCTCCTGTCCACATTTTTGGGTCTAGGGACTTGAAGATCACCAATTTTGTGCAGAAAGATCTTGTGTTGGTCCTGGTCTACTCAGATTTTTGATAGGACTTGTGGTTATTTCACAAAAATGCCTTTTTTGACAGGCTCAGAGACCTCACATTTTCACTTTGCATTGACAAATTTACACACTAACACAGATGATTTCAGAGTGATGTTAAAAGTGTTTGAGGACATCATAAATCTGATCTGTATTGAGATAGACTGTCTCTGTTGAAAACTAAGGTCTGTTTTGTTTACCTTAACCAGAAATTGCCACGCTATATAGCCGACCAGAGTCCTTCAAAAACACACACATTTAAGATGGTGGAGTATGGGAGGTGCTGCTATAGTCCAGGTAGACAGTTGAAGAAGTATTCAGATCCCTTTCTGAAGCAAGTACCTCACAGTAACGCCAAAAAAGAGACTGTGTGTGTGTGTCACGGTGCTGGGGTTAAGTGGAGCAGGTGGACCCAAATGCAGAGATACAGGCAGGCAGGATACGATGCAGAGATGCTTTTAATGAAAAGGCCAAATCATGTGGGAACTTAGGGACGCTGGAACATAGACAAAAGCAGGGGAAACAGCAGGAGAGTGTCACAACGAAACGTCAGGGGAAACGACTCGACGAGGACTGGACTAAAAACAAGACTATAAATACTCAGGGAGTGATTGTAAATGAAACACAGGTGAGACACATGGACTAATTAAACACAGGAAATAAAGTGACCAGACACAAGGAAAAGTATTACAAAATAAAACACAGGAGGAACACACAAGGGAAACAAAATCAAAACCAGGCACACATAAGACAGGGCAGGTTATCACACGGGAGATATGAGGGCAGGAACAGAAACTAAGAAGGTCAACAGAACAAAAACACAAGGCATATAAAAAAACAGACAAAGTCCCGATAGGGCATGACAGTGTGAGGTAGTGGTAGATCTGTGCTCTGCTAAGTGTATTTAGTTTTTCTGTCAAAGGTGTTTGGTGTATTTGAACGGCAGTGACGGCTCAACAGGTAGATGCGATATCACAGATTAAAACTGACCTTTGTTCTGTAAATACTGTTAGTGTACTAACATAATGCTGTTGATTTAAAAAGTATTCAGATTCTTTTCTTACAAGTAAAAGTCCACTATGAGAAATCCTATTTCGGTGAGATAAAAAACCTGCTTTTACTGTTCATATAAACACCCAACACACCCGGAGAACTACTTAGCTGAAGACAGCAACCCAGCAGAAGACAAGTAAGGAACATTTACAAATGTATCCATGTGGATTAGTTTAATTTGAGTTAATTCACGCTACCATAATGTTGTCTGTCTTACTGATGTCTTTGTTTTTGTGTATTTTCAGAGAACATGCAAGATGATCACTGCCCTGCAGCCAAATTTCTCAAATTTCTCTGTCTGTCCTGTAAGAGACATCTCACTTCTGTTGCTCCTCCCAAAGTTTCTTCCATTTTTTCCATGTAAAAGGGTTTTTTTGGGGAAGTTTCTCTTAACACATTTGAGGGTGAAAGGGCAGAGATTGTCATATAAATAAACACATGAAAAACAACTGTTTGTCTAAGGTGAGTTCTTTGTTTCAATGTTTGAAATGTATGAAGAAATGTATTCATAATGTGCAGGTGTGCTCCTGGCGATGTAGAAAACCCCTGAAATTAATTTTATTATGTACATATTGTGACTCAACAACATGACTTAAAAGTCCATGTAATATATAGTATTATTAGAATTATATATATGTTTATATATTTTATGTTTTGTTTATACATGGTACAGAAAAAAACACAAAGTGTAATGATCAGCACTAATAATTAATGGCCATAACGCTGCCTGAAATCGTAATAGAGCTATCAATGACACAAATACCATCAGCTCCTCCTGGATGAGCTAGTTTATTAATGTTCTTGTGATTGTTCATATTTTATGCCCAGTTTTATCGTTCATGTTATTATTTTCTGTAAATAGTGATGTGAGATGCACCTCATAAGGAATAAATAATTTAATGGTCAATCATATTGAAGTTTTATTGAAGAATATTGATTTGTTGTCTATTCAATGTCATTTACAGCTTTTACATTTTTAATTCTTCCTGAGTTATACAAGTTTGGTGAGAAAAAAATGCAGGATAGAAATAACATATTTAAACTGTAGCTTCTGAAGAGCCTCAAAGACAGAGAGTGATGATGGCTGAGGATACCAGCAGGAGGATGACACTGGGACCAGTAGCTATGGCATTGTTACACAAGTCCTCTTCACAGCAAATTATGGGACTTATACATAGAACACTGGAAAAGCAGTGCTTGGTGACTGAACCTACAAGACATGATGGAAAAACCTCAATTTCAACAACAGTCTGCGGACATTTAGTACAGAAATATATCAGCTCAGACTTGATTATCTTTTTGAAATGCTCAATATTAGATTTATTTAGTAATACTATGTAAGAACAGAACAACTTACCATTCACAGTCACGGAGGCACAACAGTTGAAGCTGTCAGGACAAGTCATGATGTCTGTGCAGGATTTAGGGTCGGTGGCTTCACATATGAAGCATCTTAATCCACATGCTGTAGAGAAACAAAAATAGTCACACACAGTTTCATATACTTCGGATCTGAGGATCATCATGATATTGATTTCCTCAAAAAAAAAATAAATCATGAGTTTAAAAAGATTTGAACCCTCCTATTTTGTTAGAAAAGGGTTCAAATGGCTAATGGCTTATTAATCCTCCATAACCATAATATTTAGGCTATACTCACTTTGATATTTTATGTGCCTTAGATCGCATTTTACAATGAACAAATTATTTTTTTAGGGTAAAATAGGCACAATTAATCTATTTTATTGCTTATGATAAACAAAACAGGCAAATAAGACCATGAGATGATCCGATGAAACAAAATATGTTCTAAAAATAATTTGTTTATCATTTCTTGTACATTATTGCAATTATTTTTGCATCTGTTGTGTTATGGGTCAATACTGACCACATATACTTTCCTATGAAAAATATCAAATGTGTTTTATTGTATTCAGTAGGCCATTGTAGATGATATAATGAAGCTTTGTTTTGATCAGAAAAAATTAACTGAACTTGAAAACGGGTAAAACTTGACCTGAACACGATTGGTGGGTTAAACGTTTTATGTTCCCACCAGACAAAGAGTGATGTTTCCTATTGCAAACAGACACTCCACAGTTTGGTGCATTGTGTCTTCAATCACTCAGAAATGTTTCCAATTAGAAAACGAGATGAGGAACTTGCTTATTATGAATCCCTTCTACACTGTTTTCTACACTTTCTTAAAAACAGAAAAAGAAGTTTGTGTTGGAAGGTATTTTTAAAATCTGATCACTGTTAAAAATATTAACTGCCTATATGTAAGTGAAAGAGACAGTGGGGGTGCGTGGGATCATGTTTCCTGTGCGCCACCTTACAACTGAATTCAGGTCAATATGCTTTCTTGGCATCAAACGTAATTATAACATTATTATACAATATTATTATACTACATTATAGGATTTTATTACTATTATATTATTTTGTTGTACTTTTTGTTATTCATGAAGGTTTGGCAAGATTTACTAGGTATTTCTTTGCATAAACAACCCATAGTTACTGCCGGGTGACACTCGGGAGCTGCTAATCATGAATCCTTATGAACTTCCCACACTGTTGCTGTTAAAAAACAGAAAAATGAATTTCTGTTGCCAAAAGGTAATTTTAAAATCACCAGAAATATTTTGTTTAGATAAAAGAGGCAGAGAGTGTTTTTGTTATTTTAAACAAAACTGTGTGATCCTTAAAACAAGTTAAAAATATGAACATAATCATAACTGGAATGAGATTTTTTTTCACATGAGAATACCAATATGCTACCTTTCACTTGGATGATTAAATTAATGTGTCTTTGTTTCATATCAAACACAACTGACATGATTCTCACATTAGCTGAATCATCTACAGGAACATTTCTTCTCATACAATTTTCAAATTTGATTTTCCTGATAAGGTTTTGTTTGAATGCAGAGAGCATTTGATTAAGGTCTATAGTTGAGAGTCAGTTGACCTTTTGGTGTTTTGCACTGTAGTCTTTAATCTCATTAATTCATATAATAAAAAAATTAAAAATAATAATTTCTGTTTTTCTAAATTGCAGACACCATTGCTTTTTCAGATTCTACAACAACCTTCAAACATTAACACATTTCATTTCTTTGTGTGACAACATTCAGCCAAAGCATGTGAATCATAAGCTTTTCTGTAGACAGAGTCAGAAACAGGATCAGAGCTCCATAAAACTGCATCATGAACAGATTGTCAATCGTATGAGAGAACTGGAGAGAAGATGTTAAGTCTTCCTTTACAATTCCTTCCGTTAGTCCAAACTCTCAGTTTTATTTTACTACTTCAACACTTTCACTTCCTCACAAAGTCTCCACCTCAAGTAAATGTCATCCTTTAAAGTGACGTCATCTTACCTGAGACAGCCATCTCACATGTACTCTTGTGTAAATAAAGATTATAGATGTGATTACAGATTATGTACAAATTATAAAACAAATATTGTGAAAATATTGAGGTTTATCATGACATTTATTTATGTACTGTAGTTGAAAGACACATGAGTGACTATTCCGAATAATACATTTATTATTATTATCATATTTAGAAATGTTGCTTTGTCAGATTTATTTGTCAATGCCATGGTTTATAGGTTTTGAAAATTCATTACTCTGGCACCATCTTGTGACCTTCTGGTGGTAGTGAGTTTGAAATATTAAAGTGAAAGTGTTAACGATGGAGCCCTTTAAAGGATAGGTTCACTAAATTTCAAGTGTATCTTAAAACAATGGTCAGGTGCCCAAATGAACATTAAAACCTTCATGCTTTTTCAATGCAAGTGATAGGGGACAGAATCCACAGCTGTATCTTGTTTGCTCAAAATAAAAAATACTCTTTGGGACTTTGAAGTTTCTTAAGTGATTGATTAAAGATAACATTGACGGCCTTGGTATTTCATATACTTCAGATCTAAGCATCATCATGATACTGATTTCCACAAAAAGAAAAAAAAAATCACTTAAACTTTTCATTTTAACAATTTTATATTCCCACTGGTCAAAAAGTGGTGTTTCCTGTTGCAAACAGACACCCATGACTGCAGTTTAGTCCACTGTGTCCTCAATCACAGAATTTTTTCCAGTTAGAAAACATGAAGAGGAGAAAGAAAGAGAAAACAAGGGAACTGCTAATTATGAATCCTTATTATAGTAGCCATGTGAGGAAAAAGTGAGTGTAATTATTAAATCCACCAGATGGCGCTCTCATAATTTGAATATTCCCTGTGAGTGCAAAGGGTATCTGCAGTCTTGTAGATCTACATCACAGTCAACATTTGTAACATGTGCATATTAATGAATGGGGTCAGAAAATGTTTTGTTACCTGAAACAAAAATATCTTATCCTTGAGACTGGTTGAAAATATGAACATTATCAAAACTGGAATGAAAGAGTTTTCACAACAATAGCAATATGTAGCATTTGAAATGGATGATTGAAACTTTAAGCCCTACAAACTAAGTAGACTAACTCTGGATAATATCAAATGCAACTGGCATAATTCTCAATTGTAAACTACATTAACTGCATCACTTACATTTTCAGTTGATTACCCATTAAGACTGTCATATATATATGCCATATTTCCTGTTTTACAGAAGAAAAGGGAACATTTTTGTTTGAATGCTTAGTACACCACATCTTTGCTGCATTTTATTTATGCCTAATTTGGAGAGAGAGTTTGTTTAGCTTTGTGTGGGAGGAATCAGTCGACCTTTTGGTGTTTTGCACTGTAGTAGTGGTGTGAGAAGTAATCAAAGGCATAAAACCAGGAAGTCATAAAACAAAAAGTCTCATGAGTCAGCAATGCGGTGACTGTTCCTTCAAAGCTTACCTGAGAGTTTGCGCTTTCACAACATTTTCTGATTGATGCTCAGAGAAAAGGCCATTTAATCAGTATTAAACACTGGATATCTTGGATTGTTATTCATACTGTGAAGCTTCACAGAGTAGTGACACAATTGGTGAATATCATCATAATATTATAAAACAATATACTGATTTCTAATGTCACCTTTAGATATTTATATACGATGCTTTACTCATGTGCCACAAATACAACATTTTTGAGTTAAAATATCCTCATTTGGGGGATTTCCAAGCTCCCATATGAATGCATATATATGTACATATATGCCATCCCATAGAGTCTCCATGCTACCCTCTTGCCACCCCATGATTATTTCTATACATCCGCTACAGGTCACATACCAACAAAAACTGACAGTAATTGCAACAAAATGAAGTTCAGAGGGTTAATCAAACTTCTTAGAAACAGGAAGAGACGACAGAAAGACTAAAAAAAGAGTGAAACAAAAGAGTGAAAAAAAGTGCAAATGTGACAACTGTTGACAATAAACACTGCTCTTTGGGTATATGGAGGTCAAAGTCAATATAATATCCAAAAACAACATTTAATTTTGGTCAATCACACAACAAGTGTCATCTCTGGCATGGTGCCTGAGTGTGAGTGTGTGTCTGCCTGTGTGTGTGTGTGTGTGTGTGCAGTGACGTGACAAATAAAACAAGGAAGCTGCAACCCATATATTTCTATCCTGTTATACTACTGGGTGACAGGTGATGTATCTCTCTCTCTCTCCTCTCCCTCTCTTTCTATGTGCGTGTGTGTCTGTGTTTGGGTTGGTGGTGGAGAGGTGAAAGAGAGGAGGGGGGGCTTGAGGGGTAGACACTCATCACCACAGTTCATAAATGTTTCCAGTGAGAGAATATGAGGAGGAGAAAGAGAAAGAAAACATAAAGGAACTTCTAATTATGAATCCTTATGAACTTCCTGCACTGTTGTTCCTCTAAAAAACAGAAAAAGAAATTTGCATTGCTAAAAGGTAATTTTAAAATCTGATCACTAGAAATATGTTGATACTTTAAACAAAATTGTGTTATCCTTAAATCTAGTTAAAAATACAATTTTCAGTTGATTTTCTTGTAAAGGTTTTGTTTGAATTCAGAGAACTCCAAATCTTTGCTGCATTTAATTTGTGTCTATATTTGAGAGTCAGTTGACCTTTTGATGTTTTGTGCTGCAGTAGTAGTGTGAAAAGTAAAAAAAGGCATCAAAACTGTAAGTCAGAATTCTGTCTTATAGTCTGCTTCGTTAATTGTCAGGATCAACAACTAAAAATATAATTGATTATTTTGCCCATGATTGTTCATATTTTACATAATGTTTTATCACCTTTCTTTCAATAAGGTTGTTATTTGATGTAACTCAGAGCATATAAGAAATCAAGAGAAATACCTAGAATTGACCATTAAATTGTCTAACAAACATGGCTGTGTTAGGGCGGTATTTCATGATTTATTCTTGTTTTTTCCAACTCTAAAAAAGAAGTGTAGCTTAATACTGTGTTCTACTGAACATCAAAGAATGATATTTGAAGGTTGAGGTGCATGAAGAAATGTGAAATGCAGTTCATAAAGAATGAAACAATTTAATGCTTAATCATATTGTTGTTTTATTGAACAGATATCAATTTGTTTTCAATTCAATATCATTTACAGCTTTTACATTTTTAAGTCTTCCAGAGTTGTACAAGTTTGGTAAGAAAAAAAAAGTGCAGGATAGAAATAATAACATATCTTAGGCTGTAGCTTCTGAAGAACCTCAAAGAACGAGAGTGATGATGGCTGAGGATACCAGCAGGAGGATGACACTGGGACCAGTAGGTATGACATTGCTACTGGGACCAGTAGTTATGGCATTGTTACTGGGACCAGAAGATATGGCATTGTTACTGGGACCAGTAGGTGTGGCATTGTAAATGGAATCAGTAGGTGTGGCATTGTTAGTGGGATCAGTAGGTGTGGCATTGTAAATGGGATCAGTAGGTGTGGCATTGTTAGTGGGATCAGTAGGTGTGGCATTGTAAATGGGATCAGTAGGTGTGGCATTGTTAGTGGGATCAGTAGGTGTGGCATTGTTAGTGGGACCAGTAGGTGTGACATTGTTACTAGGACCAGTAGTTATGGCATTGTTACTGGGACCAGTAGGCGTGGCATTGTTAGTGGGACCAGTAGGTGTGGCATTGTTACTGGGACCAGTAGGCGTGGCATTGTAAATGGGATCAGTAGGTTTGGCACTGTTAGTGGGATCAGTAGATGTGGCATTGTTACTGGGACCAATAGTTATGGCATTGTTACTGGGACCAGTAGGTGTGGCATTGTTACTGGGACCAGTAGTTATGGCATTGTTAGTGGGACCAGTAGATATGGCATTGTTACTGGGATCAGTAGTTCTGGCATTGTTACTGGAACCAGTTGGTGTGGCATTGTTACTGGGATCAGTAGGCTTGGCATTGTTACTGGGACCAGTAGTTCTGGCATTGTTACTGGGATCAGTAGATATGACATTGTTACTGGGATCAGTAGTTCTGGCATTGTTACTGGGATCAGTAGTTCTGGCATTGTTACCGGAACCAGTTGGTGTGGCGTTGTTAGTGGTACCAGTAGGTGTGGCATTGTTAGTGGGATCAGTAGTTCTGGCATTGTCACTGGGACCAGTAGGTGTGGCATTGTTAGTGGGATCAGTAGGTGTGGCATTGTTAGTGGGATCAGTAGGTGTGGCATTGTTTGTGGGACCAGTAGGTGTGGCATTGTTAGTGGGACCAGTTGGTGTGGCATTGTTAGTGGGACCAGTAGGTGTGGCATTGTTAGTGGGATCAGTAGGTGTGGCATTGTTAGTGGGACCAGTAGTTCTGGCATTGTTACTGGGATCAGTAGGTGTGGCATTGTTAGTGGGATCAGTAGGTGTGGCATTGTTAGTGGGACCAGTAGTTCTGGCATTGTTACTGGGATCAGTAGGTGTGGCATTGTTAGTGGGATCAGTAGGTGTGGCATTGTTACTGGAACCAGTAGTTCTGGCATTGTTACTGGGACCAGTTGGTGTGGCATTGTTAGTGGGTCCAGTAGGTGTGGCATTGTTACTGGGACCAGTAGTTCTGGCATTGTTAGTGGGACCAGTAGATATGGCATTGTTAGTGGGATCAGTAGGTGTGGCATTGTTAGTGGGATCAGTAGTTCTGGCATTGTTAGTGGGACCAGTTGGTGTGGCATTGTTACTGGGATCAGTAGGTGTGGCATTGTTACTGGGATCAGTAGTTCTGGCATTGTTACCGGAACCAGTTGGTGTGGCGTTGTTAGTGGTACCAGTAGGTGTGGCATTGTTAGTGGGATCAGTAGTTCTGGCATTGTCACTGGGACCAGTAGGTGTGGCATTGTTAGTGGGATCAGTAGGTGTGGCATTGTTAGTGGGATCAGTAGGTGTGGCATTGTTTGTGGGACCAGTAGGTGTGGCATTGTTAGTGGGACCAGTTGGTGTGGCATTGTTAGTGGGACCAGTAGGTGTGGCATTGTTAGTGGGATCAGTAGGTGTGGCATTGTTAGTGGGACCAGTAGTTCTGGCATTGTTACTGGGATCAGTAGGTGTGGCATTGTTAGTGGGACCAGTAGTTCTGGCATTGTTACTGGGATCAGTAGGTGTGGCATTGTTAGTGGGATCAGTAGGTGTGGCATTGTTACTGGAACCAGTAGTTCTGGCATTGTTACTGGGACCAGTTGGTGTGGCATTGTTAGTGGGTCCAGTAGGTGTGGCATTGTTACTGGGACCAGTAGTTCTGGCATTGTTAGTGGGACCAGTAGATATGGCATTGTTAGTGGGATCAGTAGGTGTGGCATTGTTAGTGGGATCAGTAGTTCTGGCATTGTTAGTGGGACCAGTTGGTGTGGCATTGTTACTGGGATCAGTAGGTGTGGCATTGTTACTGGGATCAGTAGGTGTGGCATTGTTACTGGGACCAGTAGTTATGGCATTGTTACTGGGAGCAGTAGGTGTGGCATTGTTAGTGGGACCAGTAGATATGGCATTATTAGTGGGATCAGTAGGTGTGGCATTGTTACTGGGATCAGTAGTTGTGGCATTGTTACACAAATCCTCTTCACAGCAAGTTATGGGGCTTATACATAAATCAATGGGAAAGCAGGTCTTGGTGATTAAACCTGCAAGACATGATGGAAAAACCTCAATTTCAACAATAGCTTGCGGACATTTAGTACAGAAATATATCAGCTCAGAGTTGATCATCTCTTTGAAATGCTCAATATTAGCATTATTTAGTAACACTATGAAAGAACAACTTACCATGTATGGTCAGGGAGCCACAATTGCCTAAGCCTTCAGGACAAGTCAGGATGTTTGTGCAGGATTTAGGGTCTTTGGTTACACATGCGTAACATCTTAATCCACATGCTGTACAGAAATACAAATATAATCACACACAGTTTTATAGACTTCAGATCTGAGGATCATCATGATACTGATTTCCACAAAAATCAGTTTAAACAGATTTCTTTTAACCCTCCTGTCCTAAAATAGGTTTACACCTTAGGTGGTCAAATTTGACCCATGTTTGAATGAATCATAAAGCACTGAAAAAAAACCTAATTAACACCCAGTAAAATGTTTTATCTGCTAAGGGACTTATTATTCATACATAACCATAATATATATATGTACACATACTTTTGATATTTGATGTACATTAGAGCATATTTAACTTACAATGTACAAATTGTCTTTAGTTTAAAATGAGCACATTCTATGTATTTTATTGCTTATGATGAACAGAACAGGCAAATAAGACCATGTGATGATCTGATGAGACAAAATATGTTCTAAAATTAACTTGCTTTTGTTTTCTTGAACATTAAAATGATCAATTATTATTACATCTGTTGTGTTATGGGTCAAAATTTACCACATATACTTTCCTATGAAAAAAAAGCAAAAAAAAAAAAAGCCAAAAACATTTCATTTTGGTCAATCACATGACAATTGTCATATCTGGCATAGTGTGTTTGGCTGGGTAGATGGTTGCATGGGATCATATTTTCTGCATGGCACTCTACATGCTTGCAATGAAACATAATTGTGTTTACACAATATTATTATACTACTTTATAGGATTTTAATACAATTATTTTTGTATTGTTGTAATTTTTGTTATTTATGAAGGTTTGGCAACATTTACTGTGTATTTCTCTGCATAAACAACCCATACTTACTCCCAGGTCAAATTTTGACACATAACACAACAGATGTAACTTTTTTTTTCTAAATATGCATTAAAAAAAGATCCCAATGTGTTTTATTGTATTCATTAAGCTATTGTAGAGGATGGTATGAAGCCTTGTTTTGATCAGAAAAAATAAACTAAACTTGGAAATGGGTCAAACTTGACCTGAACACAATTGGAAGGTTAAACATTTTATGTTCCCGCCAGACACAGAGTGATGTTTCCTATTGCAAACAGACACTCATCTCCACAGTTTAGTGCATCGTGTCCTCAGTCACTCTCAGAAATGTTTCTAGTTAGACAACAAGATGACAAACTTGCTTTTTATGAATCCTCATTAAGTTTATACACTGTTGTTCCTTTTAAAAACAGGAATTTATTTTTTTCATGGAAATAAATAAACATCTTTAAACTCATTCATTCATATAATAAAAGACAAAAATAATAATCAGTGTCACACTTCTCTAAATTATTATTAATACATTTTGTTTCTTTGTGTGACAACGTCCAACCAAAGCATGTGAATCATAAGCTTTTCTTACCTGCAGACAGAGTCAGAAACAGGACCAGAGCTCCATAAAGCTGCATCATTAACAGATCGTCAGTCATACGAGAGGTGAACTGAAGAGATGTGAACTCTTATAAAGTCCTCTTTTATCAGTCTAACCTCTCAGTTTTATTTCAGAACTTGAACACTTTCACTTCCTCAGAAAGTCTCCACCCAAGTGAATGTCAACCCTTAAAGTGACATCATCTTACCTGAGACAGCCATCTTACATAAATAAAAACAAGATCAGAAAGTGATAAAGTAATCTTTTATAGCAGATAAAATCCCTTTAATGTGATATGAATCCAATTTGCCATTTCTATGTACAAATTATAAACCAAACATTGTGAAAATATTGAGGTTTATCATTAAATTTATTTTCTTACTATGGTTCATCTAGTTTCTCTACAAGTCTGCAAGAAAGACATATGAGTGACCCCAAATTATACATTTATTATCATTATCATTTTTAGAAATGTTTCTTTGATTTATTTGTCAATGCCACAATGTGTTGGTTTTCTTTTACCATTTAAATCACTTAGAAATCAGAGTTTGACATTTTGAAATGAGAACAGGGAAGAAATACTATTTTCAATATTATTTTACAGTATTTCATAAAAAGGAGAACTTTGACCCTAAACATTTGCATTTTGTTTTTGCAGAATTGCAAGGCAACCTCCCACAGGGGGAAGAAATCACCTGTTCACACAAGAACAGGAACAATACATCATAAACATGGTCATTGCATACAACTGCATACTTTTGCAATAACCGCAACACCACATTGTCACTGACAACACAACATTCAACAACATAAACAGGGTGAATTTATCCACACTGGGCTGTCTGCAGAAGCAACATCAACTTTGGATGAAACAGCTGCACATCGAAGATGGGATGGACTGTAATTGCAATATACTGTATTTTGTTTACAGTACAGTAACTATGTTCATGTCACCGTTAAATTAATTGTGTCTGATGATAAACAAATTTATTTGTTTTCCCCTTTGCAGTTGTGCTCATAGTCTATATTTACAGCATGATACAAATTAAAATGCCAAAGACTCTAGATAACAATGTTTTATACTTAACACATCAGTGTGCATTTGGCATGTGGAAAGAGCTATTTATTTGGTGTTTGTGTGTAAATTTGTGATGCAAAAGTATCAAGTATCATTTATAGAAGAGTTTTAGAATTTGAATTAAGTGATTGCTTTTGCAAAAGATGTAAGATATTTTGTATTTTGTGTATTCTTTTTATAGATATATAATAGAGTTTTAGCAATAGTAAAAAAAAACTAAAAAAATGTGAGACTAAAAGTGTAAATGTGTAAAAGTGTTGACAAGACAATAAAAACTGCAATCACATAAGTGTCATCTCCAGCATGGTGTGTGTGTGTGTATGTGTCTGTCTGTGTGTGCGAGTGTGTTTGTTGTGCCAAGTGTGTGGTGCAATGTGAGAGAAGCTTTGTATGTAAGTGAAAGAGACAGTGGGAGTGCTTGGGATCATGTTTCCTGTGTGCCACTCTACAACTGAATTCAAGTCAATACGCTTTTATGGTATCAAACATAATTTTACTATTACAGAATGTTATTATACTACATTATAGAATTTTATTACTATTATATTATCATGTTGTACTTTGTTATTCATGAAGGTTTGGCATTATTTACTATGTATTTCTATTCATAAACAACTCATACTTACTGCTGGGTGACACTCATCACCACAGTTCATAAATGTTTCTAGTGAGAAAATATGAAGAGGAGAACAGGAAAGAAAACCAAAAGGAACTTCTAATTATGAATCCTTATGAACTTCCTACACCGTTGTTCCTCTTAAAAAACAAAAAAGTAAGTAATTTTAATTTCACTAGAAATATGTTGTCCAGTGAAAAGGGTCAGAGAATGTTTTTGTTACTTTAAAACTATGTGATCCTTAAAACAAGTTAAAAATATGAACATAATCAAAACTAGAATTATATTTTTTTCACATGACAATACCAATATGCAACATTTCACTTGGGTGATTAAAATAATGTCTTTGTTTCATATCAAACACAACTGACATGATTCTCACATTAGCTGAATCATCTACAGGAACATTTCTTCTCATGCAATTTTCAGTTGATTTTCCTGGTAAGGTTTTGTTTGAATGCAGAGAACATTAAATCTTTGCTGCATTTGATTAAGGTCTATAGTTGAAAGTCAGTTGACCTTTTGGTGTTTTGTACTGCAGTAGTGGTGTGAGAAGTAATTAAAGGCATCAAAACTGTAAATCAGAAATCTGTCTTCTAGTCTGCTTCGTTAATTGTCAGGATCAACAACTAACTTGACCATTAAATTGTTTAACAAACATGGATGTGTTGTGCAGTATTTCATGATTTCTTCTTGCTTTTCCACCTCTAAAAAAGAAGTGTAGCTTAATACTGTAATAAATCTGAATTCAAATAGAGACCATAATTTATGTGGGATAAATGTCAGAGACCTCAGAATAACCAACAACATCTCTCTAAGATCCATGAGAAAGCAGTCTCTAATCAGTTATGTGACTTTATAAATAACATTAATTTATTTGAGGATGTTCAGTCAAGATTTAGAACCCATCATAGCACAGAGACAGCACTGGTGAATGTCACAAAAGACCTCCTAACTGCATTTGACAAATGATTTCTCTCCATACTTGAATGGTTAGTTCTTAGTGCTGCATTTGACACAATTGACCATCACATCCTATTACACGGACTGGAACATTTAATTGGCATTAAAGGAACTGCATTAAGTTGTTTTAAATCCTATTGATTTCACAGTGTACCACAAGGCTCTGTGCTTGTACCAATACTATTCACCTTATAGGCTGCTTGAATATAATCATTTGATTGCAGGGACTGAATGATGATAAGTACATACATATATATGAAGTGCGTACGCACGCACACACACACACACACACACACACACACACACACACACACACACACACACACACACACACACACACACACACACACACACACACACACACAATTTGCATTGTCAAAAGGTAACTTTAAAATCCATTCACTGTAAAAATATTTCCATTGTTTTGTGTTAATTAACATCTTTAAACTCATTCATTCATATAATAAAAAACAAAAATGATAAACCCTGTCACTCTTCTGAACACCACTGTCTTTCAGACTGTACAATAACCTTTTAACATTAAAATATTTCATTTCTTTGTGTGACAATGTTCAGCCAAAGTATGTGAATAATAAACTTTTCTTACCTGTAGACAGAGTCAGAAACATGATCAGAGCTCCATAAAGCTTTATTGTGAACAGATTGTGAACTGGAGAGAAGATGTGAACTGTTCTAAAGTCTTCCTTTGTCAGTCCAACCAGTCAGTCAGTTTTATTTTAGTACTTGAACACTTTAATTTCCTCACAAAGTCTCCACCTCAAGTAAATGTCAGCCTTTAAAGTGATCATGTTTAGTAGCAGATAAAATCTCTTTTTTGTGATGTTAATTCAATTTGCTATTTCTATGTACAAATTATAAAACAGCTGAAAAAAATTATACGTTTATTATTATCATTTTTATAAATGTTGCTTTGTCAATGTACTTGATACTTCAGCACCATCTTGTGACCTTCTGGTGGTAGTGAGTTTAAATACTAAAGTGGAAGTTTTTATTAGGAGCCCCTTAAAGGATAGGTTCACAAAATTTCAGGTGTAAACAATAGTCAGGTGCCCATGTGATTATTTAAAAGTAAAGTTTTTCATGCTGTGTTTTCTTCAAAACAGGAAGTCAGAAACCTATTTTCTAGTCTGAAATCCTCTCATACAACATAGTGATATGCCATCATACAAAACTGTATTTTTGCAATAGTAATTGTGAATGCTTTTCAACAGTTTATAGTGTTTCAGTTGTGTATGTAAATACATTTCGCTTGTATGTGTGTGTGGTTTTCAGTATGGTACGTAAATGATTTTGGATTCATATGTGTATGTGAGAGGAAAAGTACATGTATATGCATGGTAGTTCTGAGTAATGTCCCTAATGGCCCTTCTTAAGTTACAAAGTGTGTGCAGGTTTTAGGATCAGTGTTTACACACGTATAGCATCTTAATCCATGTGCTGTACAGAAATAGAAATACTGTCACATACAGTTTCTTACTGTATTTAGGATCTAAGGATCATCATAATACATATTTCCACAAAAAAGAGGAACAAATCATTACTTAAAACATCTTTTTGTTTTAACCATTGTATGTTCCCACCACTCAAAACATGGTGTTTCCTTTTGCAAGCAGACACTTGTCACCACAGTTTGTGGTCAACCACAGCTCAGAAATGAAGAGGAGAAAGAGAAAGAAAATGCAAAGGAACTTCTTACATTGTTGTTACTCTTAAAAAACATGAAAAGAAATTTCCATTGCCAAATGGTTATTTTAAAATCCAATCACTAGAAATATGTTGACCAGTGAAAAGGGTTTTTGTTACTTTAAACAAAACTGTTTGATCTTTAAAACTATTTAAAAATATAAACATAATCAAAAATGGAATTAGAATTTTTTCACATGACAATAGCAATATACTACATATTGGATGATTAAAATAATGTGTCTTTGTTTCAGTAAATTAGGATGATATCAAATGAAAGATAATTCTTATATTAGCTGTATCATTTCATCAGAATTTTCAGATGATTTATCTTAAAAGATCATATATATGCCATATTTCCCGTTTTACAGATGAAAAAAGAATATTTTTCATTTAAATGAGGAGAGCACCAAATCTTTGCTGCATTTTAATTGTGTCAATAGTGGAGAGAGTCAGGTGACCTTTTGGTGTTTTGCACTGCAGTAGTGGTGTGAAAAGTAAAAAAAGGCATCAAACCAGGAAGTCAGAAATCTGTCTTCTTGTTTGCTTTGTTAATCCTCAGGATCAACAACTCTCTGCATAATTTTTTAATTTGCTCATGATTGTTCATATTTTATGTTGTGTTTGATCACTTATCTTTCTAGTTTCACTCTCATGGAGGTCAAAACTCCTTCATCAGTGGTGTTAGTTAGGGTCTCATAACAAAGTTGTTATTTGATGTAACTCTGGTCAATCATAGGTATTTTTATTGAACAAACACGGATGCATTAATGAAATATTTCCTGGTTTCTCCTTGTTTTTTTCCACCTCTATAAAAGAAGTGTAGCTAATACTATGTTCTACTAAACATCTAAGAATGATATTTGAAGGTCATGTTGCATTGAGCTCCAGGACATTGTTTACGCATTCCTCCTATCTGTGTTGTCCAGGAGGGTCCTAGACAGTCCCAAATAAATTTTTATTTTTTTCTTGTACATTAAAATGAGCAGTTATTGTTATATCTATTATTTTATGGGTCACAATTGACCACATATACTTTGTCATGAAAAACCGAGAAAATTTAATTTCCAGCATCTGGCGTGTGTGGTGAGATATGAGAAATAAAGTGTGAGAAAGCTCTCACTTCTCTAACCCCCAACCCAACCCAACCCACACACACACACACACACACACACACACACACACACACACACACACACACACACACACACACACACACACACACACACACACACAAACTGCAGGTTTTTACATATTTTACTTTTAAAGCAGCTCTTGGCAATTAAAAATACAAGACATGATGGAAAAATCTCAATTTCAACAAGAGCCCCAAGGCATTTAGTACAGAAATATATCAGCTCAGAGTTGATCATCTCTTTGAAATGCTCAATATGAGCTATAAATAATTACAGTGTGTAAAAACAACTTCAAGTTCTTCGCCACAGAAAATGGTTTGAGGTGCCAGGGCCAGTTTCAATGACTGTGAAGGATTCAGGTTCAGTGTTTGCACATTTGTAGCATTTTAGTCCACATGCTGTGGAGAAATACAAATACTGTCACACACAGTTTCATATACTTTGGATCTAAGGATCATTGTCATACTGATTTCAACAAAAAATAGGAAAAACATTGGTTTAAACATCTTTTTGTTTTAAATACATAAAATTCCCACCAAAAACAGGTGTTTCCAACCACATTGTGTGGTGCACCACAGTTCAGAAATGTTTCCAGTAAGAGAACATGAAGATGAGAAAGAGAGTGAAACCCAACTCAGAGGAACTTGCTTATGAATCTTTATAAAGTTTGAAAACTACCATCTTTCTGATTTAATAATGAACATCTTCAAACTCATTCATTCATAAAATAGAAAACAAATATAATAATCCCTGTCACACTTCTCTAAGTTACAGACACCACTGTCTTTTTCAGATTCTACAATAACTTTTGAACATTAACACATTTCATTTCTTTGAGTGACAATGTCCAACCAAAAGCATGTGAATAATAAGCTTTTCTTACCTGCAGACAGAGTCAGAAACAGGATCAGAGCTCCATAAAGCTTCATCATGAATAGATTGTTAAATGTATGACAAGGAAACTGAGAGAGAGGATGTGAAATCCTCTAAAGTCTTCCCTTATCAAGTCAATCTCTGTTTTCTTTCAGAACTTGAACACTTTGCAATATTAAATATGACTGACATAATTCTCATTTGTAAACTACATTATCTGCATCATTTGCTGGGAATTTTCTTTTCTTTTCATTTTCAGTTGGTTTACCTTTAAAGACCATCATATATATGCTGTATGTCCTGTTGTACAGAGGCAAAAGGAATATTTTTCATTTCACTGGTGTTCTTTGTTAACCATCAGGATCAACAACTAAACAACTGTTTCATACTGCCGATCTGTTATTCTCTAATCTGTTATCACAGAGTGACTTAAGCAGTGTTATAGATGTGTGCACATAACTTTACTTCAACTGTTTACTTTGCCTGGCCCGGTGAGTTGGTTAAATGGCTGTGATTGGTGAAATAGCTGTTCAGTCATTCTAACATGACCAATAGGTTTGTCGTGTATGGGGAACTCAATTCCGTTTCATCAATGACTACATCAGGAAAAAAAGTGGGGGGATGGAATCGCCCACAGCAAATATGATCCCACGCATTTGGAAATTAAATGGGCTTTTCTCCTCCGAGTATATGCGGTCAATTGTGACCCATAACACAACAGATGTAACAATAATAGCTCATGTTATATATATATATATATATATATATATGTGTGTGTGTGTGTGTGTGTGTGTGTGTGTGTGTGTGTGTATAATTTGTGTTTCTTTCGGTGATTGATAATGAATTCAGACACAGGTCAAATTGTACCCTTTTTTTAATACAATAGGATGGTTAAAAAATTTGATTAAACTGATGATTTTTATCTCTTTTTTGTGGAAATCAGTACCATGATGATCTTCAGATCTGAAGTATCTGAAACTGTGTGTGACAGTATTTGTATACAGCATGTGGATTAAGATGCTACTTATGTGTAGTCACTGAACCTAAGTCCTGCACAGACATCATGACTTGTCCTGACGACTTAGACCATTGTTCCTCCGTGACTGTGTATGGTAAGTTGTTCTTTCATAGTATTACTAAATATAGCTAATATTGAGCATTTCAAAGAGATGATCAACTCTGAGCTGATATATTTCTGTACTAAATGCCCACAGACTGTTGTCTGTGTCATGTCTTGCAGGTTTAACCTCCAGGGGCTGCATGAACAGAGTCTTATGTGCAAACTATGCAGCTTGCTGTGAAGAGGACTTGTGCAACAATGCCATACCTACTGGTCCCAGTGTCATCCTCCTGCTGGTATCCTCAGCCATCATCACTTTCTTTCTTTGAGGCTCTTCAGCAGCTACAGCTTAAAATATGTTACTATTTCTATGCAGCACTTTTTTTCTTACCCAACTTGTATAACTCTGGAAGACTTAAAAATGTAAAAGCTGTAAATGACATTGAATTGACAACAAATTAATATTCCTTCAATAAAACCACAATTTTATTGAGCATTAAATGGTTTTATTCTTTATGAACTGCATTTCACAACACTGTTTACATAAAATAATACAATGAATGATAAAATTGGACATAAAATATCAACAACCATGAGAACATTATAAATGATGTGGTTAGTTGTTGATCCTGATGATTAACAAAGAACACCAGTAGACATAAAGTGTTCAGTCTTTTTAAGCCTCATTTAACATAAATCACTGCAGTACAATGCAACACCACTTCTAACATAAGATCCCAATTTCTTCATGCACTTTAACTTTCAAATATCATTATTTGATGTTCAGTAGAAGACAGTATTAAGCTACACTTCTTTTTAGAGGTGGAAAAAACAAGGAGAAACCAGAAAATACTGCACTAACACATGATGTCTATTCAATAAAAATATCACTTTCACTTTAACATTTAAACTCACTACCACCAGAAGGTCACACGATGCTACCAAAGTAATGAATTTTCAAAACCTACACATCATGGCATTGACAAAGAATTCAGACAAAGCAACATTTCAAATAATGTTAATGATAATAAATGTTTAATTTGGAATAGAATCAATCATATGACTTGTAGAGAAACTAGATGAACTATAGTAAGAAAATAAATTTAATGGTAAACCTCAATATTTTCACAATATTTGTTTTATAATTTGTACATAGGGATGGAAAATTTGATTCATATCACATGAGATTTTATCTGCTACTGAAGATGACCTCCATGTGACTTTCAGTTCTTGTATTTATTTACATTTAAATAAGATGGCTTTCTCCTGTAAGATGACGTCACTTTTAGAGCTAACATTTACTTGGGGAGGAGACTAAGGAAATGAAAGTGTTCAAGTTCTGGAAGAAAACTGAGAGGTTGGAAAAATAAAGGACAATTTTGGAAGAGTTCACATCTTCTCTCCAGTTCTCCTCTCATACCTTTGACAATCTGTTCATGATGAAGCTTTATGGAGCTCTGATCCTGTTTCTGACTCTGTCTACAAGTAAGAAAAGTTTATGATTCACATGCTTTGGTTGGATGTTGTCACACAAAGAAATGAAATGTATTAATGTTAAAAGTTATTGTAGAATCTGAAAAAGGCAGCAATGTCCAAATTCTATAACTAACGTTAGATGAGCGGATACATCACATAACAAGACAAAGTAACTAAAGAAAATTCTACATTACTAACTAGTTAAATGACTGTTTCATACTGCCAATCTATTATTCTCTAATCTGTTATCACAGCGGTGCATGACTGAAGCAGTGTTTCTAGATGTGTGCACACAACTTTACTGTACTTCAGTTGTTTACTTTGTCTGGCCTGGTGATTTGGTTAAATGGCTGTGATTGGCGGGATGGCCATTCAATCACTCTAACATGACCAATAGAATTGTCGTGTATGGGGAACTCAATTCCGCTTCATCAATGACTACCTCAGGTTAAAAAAGTGGGGCATGGAAACATCTGCAGCTAATATGATCTCATGCATTTGGAAATTAAATGGACTTTTGTCCTTTTTTCACAGGAGAGTATATGCAGTCAATTGTGACTCATAACACAACAGATATAACTGTTTAGATACTTGGCATATAAAATTTTACTGGATAATAGTTTTTTTTCAGTGATTGATAATGAATTCAGAAATGGGTCAAATTGTACCTTAATACAATAGGATGGTTAAAAAATCTGTTTAAATTGATGATTTTTTTCTCTTTTTTGTGGAAATCAGTACCATGATGATCTTCAGATCTGAAGTATCTGAAACTGTGTGTGACAGTATCTGTATTTCTATACAGCATGTGGATTAAGATGCTACTTATGTGTAGTCACTGAACCTAAATCCTGCACAGACATCATGACTTGTCCTGAAGGCTTAGACCATTGTGGCTCCCTGATTGTGTATGGTAAGTTGTTCTTACATCGTATTACTAAATAAAGCTAATATTGAGCATTTCAAAGTGATGATCAACTCTGAGCTGATATATTTCTGTACTAAATGTCCACAGACTGTTGTTGAAAATGAGGTTTTTCCATCATGTCTTGCAGGTTTATCCAACAAGGGCTGCGTGGACAGTGTCACATGTGCAAACTATGCAGCTTGCTGTGAAGAGGACTTGTGTAACAATGCCATACCTACTGGTCCCAGTGTCATCCTCCTGCTGGTATCCTCAGCCATCATCACTCTCTTTCTTTGAGGCTCTTCAGAAGCTACAGCTTAAAATATGTTGTTATTTCTATCTCGCACTTTTTTCACACCCAACTTGTACAAGTCAGGAAGAATAAACATTTTAAATTTAAAAGCTATAAATGACATTGAAATGAAAACAGATTGATATTCCTTCAATAAAACCAAAATATGACTGGTCATTAAATTGTTTTATTTCTTGCAAGCTACTTTTCACATGATTATTTTTTTGGAAAATAATAATATGTATGATAAAACTGTACATAAAGTAAAAAAAAAGCATGAAAACACCACTTCCAACATAAGACCCCAATTTCATCATGCACCTCAACCTTCAAATATCATTCTTATAACTCATTTGACCCGTTTTCATGTTTAGATGTGTGAAACACAATTTATTTTTTTCTGATGAAAAACAAGGCTTCAGTATATCCTCTACAATGGGCTACTAAATACAATAAAATGTATGATCTTTTGTTTTTAATGCCTACACATTTTTTAAAAGTCTGTTGTGTTATGGCTCAAAATTTGACCCGGTAGTAATTATGGGTTGTTTATGCAGAGAAATACAGAGCAAATTTTGCAAAACCTTCATGAATAAAAATAATTACAACAAAACAAAAATAATAGTAATAAAATCCTATAAAATGGTATAATATTATACCTATATATACTTAGACCTAAAATACCTATGATTGACCATTATTTTAGTTTTATTTCTTATATAATCAAATAACCACCTTGTTATGAGACCCTATAGGCTAGAAAGAAGATTGATAAAACGGGCAATATGCAAATTAATAAATTGTACCATTACTTGTTGGTCCTGAGGATCAACAAAGCAGACTAGAAGACAGCTTTCTGACTTACTGGCTTGATGGATTTGATTACTTTTTACACTACTGCAGTGCAAAACACCAAAAGGTCAACTGACTCTCCACTATACACATGAATAAAATGAAAGATTTGGTGTTGCCTATATTCAAATAAGAAATTATGCTAAAATGCCCCCTACAAAAGACTGCAGAAATAAGTAGGCAGGTACAAAAGAGTGCAAAAATTGACAATTTTACATTCACAGGTGTTGCAATGCTACAATGAATGTCTGTAATGAAACACAGAGTGATGGCGGACGTTGAAGAAAATCATTTAAGTCCTGTTCAGAAGTTTGTAGGGTGTCAGTTTAATGAAGGTTGAGGCATGGCATTGTTACTGGGACCAGTAAGTGTGGCATTGTTACACAAGTCCTCTTCACAGCAAGTAATGGGGCTTATACGTATGTCACTGGTAAAGTAGCACTTGGTGATTATATCTGCAAGACATGATGGATAAACACTCAATATTAGCTATATTTAATAACACTATGAAAGAACATCTTACCAATCAAATCCACGGAAGAGCAAAGGTTTAACAAGTCAGGACAAGTCATGATGTCTGTGCAGGATTTAGGGTTGGTGGCTACACATACGTAGCATCTTAATCCAGATGCTGTACAGAAATACAAATACTGTCACACACAGTTTCATATACTTCAAATTTAAGAATCGTCATGATATTTATTTCCAAAAAAACAGAAAAATTTTACATCATATATATATATATATATATATATATATATGATGTAAAATCTTATATATAATATATATATATATATATATATATAGTTCTGTTTAATTGTTAAGAATAGTTGTGTTGTGGAGAAAAGAGGAGAGAACCAGGAGAAATGCAGACACAGGTGTCAGATGGGGAAGATCTTGTTTATTTTTCCATACAGCTCTCAACAACATAGACACAGAGAATTCCAACATCATCGAAGGTGACATGTCTATATGTGTGTATCGCATTGATATATCGTGGTAGATAAATTTCCTGTTTTCCCCAATTCTTGGCACACTTCTATTCTAAGGAAAGGTGGGACATCACCCAATATTTCACTCTTTTGGATCTTGACCAATATGGATAGGCACTGTGTGTATATGTGGCACACACACACACACACACACACACACACACACACACACACACACACACACACACACACACACACACAAGCAGAGAGACAGTTCCTGATATTTTGGTAAGATGACACATTTCTGCACCTGATATGTCCTGAACCTTGTTCCCACTTCAACCATGACCACCACACCTCATGACCTGGTACTCAGCCAGGTCATCTAATTCTCACACACTGGTCCAACTTCTACATATCCTAACTGTAGTGATTAAGAGGTGTAACCTTACAATGATAATAAATGATGTCTATAACGGTCACATGAGTATAACCTTACTTTGATAACGATACCTTCATCTTAACACAAGTGGAGTACACAAGACAGTTCACAACTTCAGAGAAGGATAGGAGCAAAAAACTTTTTCAAGGGTAAAATTCTCCCATGGCCCCTTTCCCCACAGGCGGCCGACCTCACGAGTCACCCCTTGAACTGTGACCCATCAATACACCACTTTCTCATCATAACTCAACCAGTGACTATGGAGATTTACTGAATATGATAGGACAAGTTACAATGTAATACTTCGGCAATGCTCTGTTAACACAAAACAATATACTGACTATATGTGGTTACGTGTGCCTATAATATGCAATGATAAGTTTTATAGGAGACAATTATTTAGTATAAGTATAACTGTAACTTAAAAGGTGTACATAGTTCAATGTGTTTTCAATGTGTTCTCAAATATAAGTATAATAGTAACTTAAAAAAGAGCATAGTTCAAAGTGTAATGGTGCAATTCAGTCCCTTGAGTCCATCAACAGGTTCAAGTATAAGTCTCCCCTGTTGGGCTCCTTTTCATTCCGATACCTGCCCTCTAATACCTGTGTCCATCTTATCCTCATCCTGTGTCTCTCTGTACTCAGGACACATTTTCCTCAGACTTTAACTCATCCTCAGGATCATCATCATCATTCAAATAATCAGGTATCAAGAACAAGTCTGTGTCCCCTAGCAGTCCTTGGACCACTGGGCGCATGTGAGCTATTTGTCCATCTGCCAATACATTTACCATCCGAGCTTCATCACATCTGTCTGTCTGTCTGTGGCTCGCTGTCTCCTCAGCATGGGAATGATGCAACATGCCAAAAAAGAAACCAAAATTAAAACTATGGCAGCACTCATAGCTGCCTTGGCCAAAACGGCTCCTCATTTCCATAAAATTTGTTCTAGCCAATCCAGAGACAGGCTACCTCCCCCCACCAGCATTCCCCCTCATCCCCTCTTTCAACTTCTGCGGTTTCATCATGGCCATTGTACATCAGCATAATTTGGAATTTAAGTACAAAAATATTTTCCAAACGTTTGACAACACCCTCTCATTGCTGTCATCTGTTCCAACATTTGTCTGTTTCGCCATGCTACTGTAGTAGTTGCATGTAACTGTGCCCCCAATGCTCTAAACAACTCATTACTTTAACTACTGTGCCTCTCGTTGGTTGCAGTTCATCTGTTCAGAACTGCAACTGTGTAAAGTCCTTTGCACCTGCGCTTGTACCACTTTCATCGGAAGACCTTCTCATACACTTGATCTCCTGGCACCACCGGTTGGACCGGATCCTGGTCCTGGTTGGCCTCTCAGACTTTTTCCTGTGAATATATATTAATAGCTGAATGCAATAGCTCATTAGCGCTATTGGCAGAGCATCAACCCAGTTCAGTTTAGTAGGAGCACCAAAGTTTAGTAAAAGCAATCACATCTTTTATTCAGCCTCACTTTTCAGGTTCCATTGATTCTTTCAACCATTCCTTGACTGTGTGGATAGTAGACAGCTTCTTAGAAGCTCTGGGTACTTAGTTCCAATCAAGGCTGTTTCAGCCATTGTTATGGGCTGTTTTTAAACTAAACTTAACTAAACTTTAAAATGTCTTCTATAATTACTTGGAAAGGAGGGGGGTTATTTCTCTGTGCAGGATTCAGTGCAAGCGTGAAAGGAGGGGGGGCTATTTTTAAATTTCTGCGTCTTTATCCTGTCTGGGACAGTTGCCAAACTATGAATCAACTTTCACTTCAACGTCCATACACGCCTTAATCCCTCCCCTGACCTTCTCGCCAATAACAATGAAGGGGCATTGAGGTGTGTCTCTTTCATCAGTCACACCTCCCCTCTCCCTCAACCCTCTAACTTCTCCTTAACTTCTGCAATTCTGACTTCTCAATTTTAACTGTGACAACAACCAACAATCAGTCACCTCCCCACTTTTCTCTTCTCTTGTACCTACATACTTACTTCTAACTTTGCAATTTAAACATACATTCATACATGTTCTTCGAAATAAACACACATTGCAGAATCGCAAGCAAATCAGTCAATTTCCCTCTATGTCATTTAAATTCAACTGAACCCAACAAGCTTTATACAATACAGAATATGCACCTTTTTAATAATTTTTCACACAACATTCCACTCTCTCCTCATCCACTCACACAGCTCCTTCTCATGCACACTCACCCCACTCGTTATCACAATAGTCTTACACGCACACACACACACACACACACACACACACACACACACACACACACACACACACACACACACACACACACACACACACACACACCGTCAGTCTGAGTCAGGTCTGGTTAGTTGTCCTCAGTCGGGGAATGATTTTATATAAACTTTTGTAAACTTTTTGTTCTGCTTTATGTCCTTATTCTCAGGATTTTTAAATCCCTCTAGGTTGTACAGGAGATTTATGGGACTTTATATTATCTTAAATCAGATAATTTATAGGGATTTGGAGATGACTGGCTGATCAGACCAATCTCTCCAGCACGGCACATGGTGTGCTCTCCCATACACCAAATTCCTCAGCCAGTGGTTACCATATGCTCAAAAACACCAGGGGGCCCTTGTACCGGTAACACACTTTAACACGGTGCTTCACAAAACACTCGAGTGCATCCATAACCACTGAAGTCTCAGCAGTTATGGATGCACTCAAGATGAATTGTTGATTTAAGAGTTCAGAATCAGTAACTTCCTTTGAATCACTTCTTAAAACCCTTTTCTACAGACTTGCTTTTATGTAATGTTGTATTTTGATCATCTTTCTATTGTCTTTTAATCTTTTCATCTTTTTAATCTTTCTTCTTTCTTTGTCATTGGCCACCGTCTTCTTAAGGTCGATCTGTTATTGTTTTCTGTATCATGTCTTTGCTTTGCATTGTACTGCTTTTGCTTTGCCTGTCAAAACACTTTGTATACTCTGTTTTTAAAGGTGTTATATGAATAAAGATATTATTATTATTGTTATTATTATTATTTATCAAGATCGTTCATACTTCATGTTCTGTTTTATCATGCACGCTACTATTTTCTGTAAATAGTGATGTAAGGTACAGCTCATAAGGAATAAAACAATTTAATGTTCAATCATATTGTGGTTTTATTGAAGAAATATCAATTTGTTGTCAAGTCAATGTCATTTACAGCTTTTATTATTTATTCTTCCTGAGTTATACAAGTTGGGTGAGAAAAAAAGTGCAGGATAGAAATAACAACATATTTTAAGCTGTAGCTGCTGAAGAGCCTCAAAGAAAGAGAGTGATGATGGCTGAGGATACCAGCAGGAGGATGACACTGGGACCAGTAGGTATGGCATTGTTACACAAGTACTTATCACAGCAAATCATGGGGCTTTTACATTCGTCACTTTTGTGGCAGCCCATGGTGACTGAACCTACAAGACATGATTGAAAAATCTCCATTTCAACAGCTTCTGGGCATTCAGTACAGAAATATATCAGCTCAGACTCAATCATCTCTTTGAAATGCTCACTATTAGCTATGTTTAGTAAAACTACATAAGAACAACTTACCATCCACAGTCATGTAGGAACAATGGTTAAAGCCCTCAGCACAAGTTTCAGTCTCTGTGCAGGATTGAGGGTCTTTGGCATCACATTTGTAGCATTTTAATGCACATGCTGTATAGAAATACAAATACTGTTAATCACAGTTTCAAATACTTAAGATCTGAAGATCATCATAATACTGATTTTCACAAAAAAGAGGGACAAAAATCATCACTTTAAACAGATCTTTTTGTTTTAACCATTTTATGTATCCACCAGTCAAAAAGTAATGTTTCTTATTGCAAGCAAACATTCATCACCACAATTTAGTGCATCATGTCCTGAATCACTCTTAGAAATGTTTGCAGTTAGAGAACTAGATGAGAAACTTGCTTATTATGACTAGATGACTAGATGAGAAACTTGCTATCAAAAAGCAGAAAGAGAAATTTGAGTTGCCAAATGATGATTTTAAAATCTGATCACTGTTAAAAATATTTCCATCCTTTTGATTTAATAATGAACATCTTCAATCTCATTCATTCATATGATAAACAACAAAAATAATAATCCCTGTCACTCTTCTCTAAGTTATGCATACCACTGCCTTTTTCAGATTCTATAATAACTTTTAACATTAACACATTTAATTTCTTTGTGTGACAATGTTCAGCCAAAGCATGTGAATCATAAGCTTTTCTTACCTGTAGACAGAGTCAGAAACAGGATCAGAGCTCCATAAAGCTTCATCATGAACAGATTGTCAATCGTATGAGAGGAGAACTGGAGAGAATATGTGAACTTTTCCAAAGTCTTCGTTTATCAAGCCAACCTCTTAGTTTTCTCTCAGAATTCAAACACTTTCATTTCCTCAAAAAGTCTCCACCCATGAGTGAATATCAGCCTTAAAAGTGACCTCATCTTACCTGAGACAGCCATCTCACATGTACTCTTGTGTAAATAAAGACAACAACTGAAAGTGATGGCGAGGATTCACCATGATGGGTTGGGACTCGGACTGTGGGATGAGATGTGCTGATGAGAAATTAAAGCCGCCTGCTCCTATAGGTTTTTTTGGCCCTCGCTGACGGAGGAGAGGAGGCCTGAGATCTGCCGGGAAGTGGAGGCTTTTTATATTATCATTCATCACTCGCTTAAGAAACTAGTCAAGTCAAGAACTTTATTGTCATTATGCAAACACAGTAAAACTGAAATTGCATCATCCTTAAAATGGTGTCCGTATTGCTGGATCAGCCAGTGAATAGCAATCAATGAATAACATTTCAAATGTGATAAAAGGTACAAGACCAATGAAAGTAAATTAATTCTTGTTTCTTGCTTCTAGTTTATCATATGATGATGTTGATAGGTCAGAATTTCTGAGTGGTAGTGCATTTTGAAAATGCCAAATTGCCAGCAGCAAGCAGCTGCCTACTGTCTGCTTGCTATAAAAACCATGGAGAAACAAAGCAGTTTGCTTAAATTTGTCAGAAAAAGATGTCATGAGGAGCAAGAGGAAGAGAATTCAGCTCAAGTTCAGTCATCATTCTCAACCCAGAGACCACCTCCTGTGCCAGTTTCTCCTTAACAACACAATGAAACAGAAACAAATAATTATTTTTGGGAAACCTCCAGACTACCTTTAGGGAATGTCAGATATGACTGAAATCCTACATGCTGAAGTCTCTGTCAGAAACTCTTTTTGTGTTTTTTGGTGGACTGTCAGACACTCTTTTGGTTGTTCCACTGTTAGGCAACCAATGATGCAACAACCAGTCACACCAGACCGCACAGCAGAGCATCCCTAGCCTGTCCCTCTGACTCATCCATTCTGGCAACAATTCCTGAAAAAAACCTCAGGTAACCTTCAGGGAATGTTCTTTAGAGGTTCTGTAAATCAAATGTCAAACTGAAACATGAAATGTGATAACTCAGCTGACCATAGACGCTTTCACTAAAGGAGTGGCAGAAGAGCCGAAGACTAAGTTTATTACTTATACTGTGGACCAGCATTGTGAAATTGTATTGTAGCCAGTGGTGGAAGAAGTACTCAGACCATTTACTTGAGTAAAAGTACCAATGCAGCAATGTAAAAAAAAAGTATTAGCAGCTTGGTTTAGTTAAATTAAAAGTAACCCCTCTGATATATAATTATATATGACATCATTAGATCATTAATACTGTGTTATGTTCTGTTGTAACAAATATAGAAGTGAAAGGCAACCGTAATTCAGGGAGTTGTCACATCTGGGTCTTTTGGTTTTCACCTTCAAGTCTGTTTTTGCATCTGACATGAAATTTCAACCTATTGTTAGAACAATATTAAGATTTCTCCATGCAACTGGCCTGTATTGAAAAATGTAGGAGAAACAGCAAACCCTTGCCTGTGGAGGGCAGCATTTATATTTCAATGAACATCCTGCTGGAAATTCATTAGAAGAGGTGGAAGAAGAAGAAGAAGTAGTAGTTTTCCTGCGTATTATGGGCTGTTTTTGAAAGTAAATATCTTGTAAAATGTGACTGTTGGTACGAAATATCAAGTGATAGACATTTAAAAGTAATGGATACTGCAGATCGTGAAATTCTGTAAATTAATGTGTCTTTATTTGTTGAATGTTGGCAAATATCAGACAGTGTCTAGAGCATTGTGAGGAACCTGATCTAATTACTGTAGTGTCCTGAGATAGAGGAATACACATTTGACCAGTGCTAATTGAGTGACATCTACGGGAGTGGCTCCTTGCCCTCTGCTGGTTTGCCCCCTTAATCCTATCTCATGCCAACAGTGTGTCACACCATAAGGTCTAAATGCAAATACCCTCATTCAGCTGTATTTGCATCCTATCTGATCACTGCCTTAAAATATCTACTATTTACATAATGTTTGATCACTGCTTTTATTTTACTGTATAAAAGTTCTTCCCTGTCATTATTATTGCTCTTATCGACTCAGATCTGCCTCTGTGTTGGCACGCTTCATTAAACACCCAACAACTCACACCCTACAAACATCTGAATCTTCTTCAATGATTTTCCTCAGTGTCCGCCATCATTCTGTTTGTGCTCCATGACAGACATTTATTGTAGCATTAAAACACCTGTGAATGTAAAATTGTCAATTTTTGCACTCTTTTGTACCTGCCTGCTTATTTCTGCAGTCTTTTGTAGGGGGCATTTTAGCATAATTTCTCATTTGAATATAGGCAACACCAAATCTTTCATTTTTATTTATGTGTATAGTGGAGAGTCAGTTGACCTTTTGGTGTTTTGCACTGCAGTAGTGTGAAAAGTAATCAAATCCATCAAGTCAGTAAGTCAGAAAACTGTCTTCTAGTCTGCTTTGTTAATCCTCAGGACCAACAACTAATGGTACAATTTATTAATTTGCATATTGCCCATTTTATCAATCTTCTTTCTAGCCTATAGGGTCGCATAACAAGGCGGTTATTTGGTTATATAAGAAATAAAACAATTTTATGGTCAACCATGGGTATTTTAGGCATAACTATGTATAGGTACATTATAATACCATTTTATAGGATTTTATTAGTATTATTCTTGTTTTGTTGTAATTATTTTTATTCATGAAGGTTTTGCAAAATTTGCTCTGTATTTCTCTGCATAAACAACCCATAATTACTACCAAGTCAAATTTTGACCCATAACTGATTTAAATTTTTTTTTTCAGATGTGGTGTTGCATTCTACTGCAGTGTTTTGTGTAAAAAGAGGCTTAAAAACACTCTGAACTATTTATGTATACTGGTGTTCTTTTTTGTTAATCATCAGGATCAACAACTAACCACATAATTTATTAATGTTTTCATGATTTTTCAGACTTTATGTACAGTTTTATCATTCACGTTATTATGTTATATAAATAGTCATGTGAAATGTAGCTTGCAAGAAATAAAACAATTTAACAGTCAATCATATTTTGGTTTTATTGAAATATCAATTTATTGTCAATTCAATGGCATTTACAGCTCTTACATTAAAAATTGTTTATTCTTCCTGAGTTATACAAGTTGGTTGAGAAAAAAGTGCAGGATAGAAATAACAACATATTCAAACTGTAGCTTCTGAAGAGCCTCAAAGAAAGAGAGTGATGATGGCTGAGGATACCAGCAGGAGGATGACACTGGGACCAGTAGGTATGGCATTGTTGCACAAGTCCTCTTCACAGCAAGTTATGGGGCTTATACATGTGTCACTGCTAAGGCAGCTCTTGTTGATTATACCTGCAAGACATGATGGAAAAACCTCAATTTCAACAACAACCTGTGGGCATTTAGTACAGAAACATATCAGCTCAGAGTTGATCATCTCTTTGAAATGCTCAATATTAACTTTATTTAGCAATACTATGTAAGAACAACTTACCATTCACAGTCACAGAGGCACAACGATCTGCACCGCCAGGACAAGTTATGATGTCTGTGCAGGATTTAGGGTTGGTGGCTGCACATATGTAGCATCTTAAGCCACATGCTGTATAGAAATACAAATACAGTCACACACAGTTTCATGTAGTTCAAATTTAAGAATTGTCATGATATTGATTTCCAAAAAAGAGAGAAAGAAATAAACATAATATATATATACTTTCTTTGATATTTTATGTATGTTATGTTATGTACACCACATTTAACTTACAATGTACAAATCGTTTTTGGTTTAAAAAACAATTTGTCTATTTTATTGCTTATGATGAACAGAATAGGGAAATAAAGACCATGATATGATCTGATAAAAATAAAAAATCAAATTAAAAAGGAACTTGAACATTTTCTTGTACATTAAAGTGAGCAATTATTGTTACATCTGTAGTGTTATGGGTCACAATTGACCACATATACTATCAACAAAAGTCAATTTTTAATCTCATTCATTCATAAAATAATAAACAAAAATAATAATCCCTGTCACTTTTCTCTAAATTACAGACACCACTGCCTTTTTCAGATTCTACAATAAACTTTTAACATTAACACATTTCTTTGTTTGACAACGTCCAACCAAAGCATGTGAATCATAAGCTTTTCTTACCTGTAGACAGAGTCAGAAACAGGATCAGAGCTCCATAAAGCTTCATCATGAACAGATTATCAAACGTATCAGAGGAGAACTGGAGAGAATATGTGAACTCTTCCAAAGTCTTCGTTTATCAAGTCAACCTCTCAGTCTGATTTCAGAACTTGAACATTTTCATTTCCTCACAAAGTCTCCTCCCATGTGAACGTCAGCCCTAAAAGTGACCTCATCTTACCCGAGACAGCCATGTTACATGTACTCTTGTGTAAGTAAAGACAAGAACCGAAAGTGATAAAGTCTTCAGTAACAGATCTCTTTTATATGATATAAAGCCAAGTTGCAATTACAAATTATAAAACAAATATGAAAATATTGAGGTTCATCATTAAATTAATTTTAAATAAATTTTAAGTTCCCCTACAAGTCTACAAGAAACACATTTCTGTCAAAATGATATTTATTATCATTTGCATTTTTAAAATGTTGCTTTGATTTATTTGTCAACGCCACAATGTGTAGGTTTTGAAAATTCAATACTTTGGCACTATCTGGTGACCCTCTGGTGGTAGTGAGTTTAAATGTTAAACTGAAAGTGTTTTTTTATTGAACAAACATGGATGTGTTAGTGCAATATTTCCTGATTTATTCTTGTCTTTTTTTCCTACCTCAAAAATAGAAGTCTAGCTTAATACTGTGTTCTACTGAACATCAAATAATATTTGAAGATTGTACTTTGTGTTAAAAGAGGCTTAAAAAGAGGAAGTCTGAAGTCTTTATGTCTGCTGGTGTTCTTTGCTAATCATCAGGAAAACAACCGACCACATCATTTATTAATGTTTTCATGATTTTTCATATTTTATATCCAGTTTTATCATTCATGTTATTATTTTCTATGAATAATGATGTGAAATGCAGTTCATAAGGAATAAAAATAAAAACATAACCAAATAAACAATTTAAGGCGTAATCATATTGTGGTTTTATTGAAAAAATATCAATTTATTGTCAATTAAATGTCATTTACAGCTCTTACATTACAAATGATTTATTCTTCCTCAGTTGTACAAGTTAGGTAAGAAAAAAATAGAAATAACAACATATTTAAGCTGAAGCTGCCGAAGAGCCTCAAAGAAAGCAAGTGATGATGGCTGAGGATACCAGCAGGAGGATGACACTGGGACCAGTAGGTGTGGCATTGTTACTGGGACCAGTAGGAGTGGCATTGTTACTGGGACCGGTAGGTGTGGAATTATTACTGGGACCAGTAGATATGGCATTGTTAGGCAAGTTAGGGTTGGTGGCTACACATGCGTAGCATCTTAATCCACATGCTGTATAGAAATACAAATACTGTCACCCACAGTTTCAGATACTTCAGATCTGAAGATCATCATGTTATTGATTTCAACAAAAAAGAGAAAAAAATCATCAGTTTAAGAAGATTTTTTTAACCCTCCTATTGTGTTTGAAAAGGGTTTACACCTTAGGTGGTCAAATTTGACCCGTGTTTGAATTCATTATCAATCACTGAAAAGAAACACTAATTATTATCCAGTAAAAGGTTTTATCTGCTAAGTGACATATTATTCATCAATATCCATATATATACACAATTTATCTATTTTATTGCTTTATGATGTACAGAACCCTAACCCTGACCATGAGATGTTCTGATAAAAATAAATAAATAAATAAATGAAAATAACTTGTTCATATTTTCTTGTGCATTAAAATGAACAGTTATTGTTACATCTGTTGTGTTATGGGTAACAATTGACCACAGATACTTTCCTGTGAAAAAAAGAGAAAAGTCAATTTATTTAAGTCAATTTTATTTTACCAAATGCATGGGATCCTTTGTAACTTTGTCTTGTTATGTGATGAGTCAGCTCAGCTAACATTAGTTATAGAACCTACTTATTATGAATCTTTATTAAATCCTTATTAAGTATGAATCCTTAGAATGTTCCTCTCAGAAAACAGAAAAATACATTTGTGTTGCAAAAGCATGTGAATCATCAGCTTTTCTTACCAGTAGACAGAGTCAGAATCAGGATCAGAGCTCCATAAAGCTTCATCATGAACAGATTGTCATTGTTGTTTATCATTAAATCTCTTTTCTTACTGTAGTTCATCTAGTTTCTCTACAAGTCTGCAAGAAAGACATATGAGTGACTCTATTCTGAATTATACATTTATTATCATTATCATTTTTAGAAATGTTGCTTTGTCTGATTTATTTGTCAATGCCACAGTTTATAGGTTTTGAAAATTCATTACTTTGGTACCATCTTGTGACCTTCTAGTGGTAGTGAGTTTAAGGTTAAAGTGGAAGTGTTTATTACGGAGCACCTTCAAGGATAGGTTCACAAAATTTAAAGTCTATGTTAAAATAAATATTCAGGTGCCCTTTGCCATTATTATTCCTCCTGTTCATACTGACCATTAGAAGATCCCTCCATAAGGCACTTACACTGCAAGTGATGGGGACCAAAAATCCACAAGTCTCACAATGTACTGAAAGTTTATCTGAAGCTAATATGAAGCTTCAGTCATCCAAATGAGTCAAATCCAGTAGAAATCTTTCAACCTTACAGTTTTTATAGTGCCAAAGTCACTCTTTTTGTTACTATACTTCAACCACAGCTCAACAGGGAAACAAAGCGGGAATTTGATGCTAAAAATACTGTAAATGTGGCAGATATCCACTTGATGTGACTAACTCAGACTGCTGAGGCCTCATATAAGCTTCAGATACACTGATTTTGGCCCCCATCACTTACATTGAAAGAGTATTTGAAGGGGATCTTTTAATAGCCAGTATGAACAGGAGGTATGACTAAAGCGGTGAGGAAAACCTCTGTCAGTGCACATATGAGCAACCAACTGTTGTTTCAAGACTGACTTGAAAAACCTGAATGATAAAAGTATAGGAACAATCATGGGAAAGGGTGTTTAACAGAATAGAGGGAATATTTTGCTTTTGAATGGCAGGCGCACCAAATCTTTTATCTTATTTATGTTGTTTGTGTCTAAAGTGGAGAGAGTTTGTTGAGCTTTCAGTGTTTTGCACTGCAGCGATGCTGTGAAAAGTAATCAAAGGTCTCAAACCAGGAAGTCTGCTTTGTTAATCTTCAGGATAAACAACATACCATTTAATTTATTAATTTACTCAGGACTGTTCATATTTTACCTCCTGTTTTATCCGTCATCTTACTGGTTAGGGTCTCATAACAAGACTGGTATTTGTTATAATGCAGATTATTTGAAATCTGAAATGCAACATTGCTCAGCAGAGAGAGAGAACACAAGTTCTTTTGAGTAGCACATCAAAGAATTCACCAAGACTGCCTTCTTCTGCCCTCTTTAGAAAATTCAGTCTTTTCTGGTCATGGCTGATGCAGAGACTTGATTATTGTAATGTTTTGTTTTCAGGCCAGATACATGCAACAAGTCAAGTTAAAATTTGAACTTAAAAATAGAAAATTTGACCATATTACACCAGCCTTAGCTTCCCTTGATTGGCTGGAAGCATAATAAAGTCAACTGGAGATGGAGTATCAAGGAGTTTTAGCATTTTCATTAGCATAAGCTAGATAGCAAAGATCTGTTAGCAACTGTTGTCAAAATCCACAGCTAATGGCTAAAAATGAGAAGCCTTTGTTTGCCTTATTGTGAAATGTAACCCATATTTTTACAAAAATGACAAAGAATTTCAATTTGTAAATCTGACATTGTTAATTTTAAATTGCATATGTCCCATGTGAGAACAGAAAAGACAGTAGGGGTAGAAAAAATCATATAATCAGATGTGAGACCCCCAATTTTTGCAAGCTAATATGTTTGTTCTGTTTTTGGCCAAATGTTCTATTATATGATGGATAATTATATTAAAAAGAGCAGACAGTCTTAAACAAGTACTGTATATTGTGTCATCATACTTTCCTTGGTGGTCGACTGAACTTGAATACATGAAATCTAAAACCACTTAATTTTCTAAGGAAAGATTATGCATGTGGCCTTCATCAGAAACACATGCATGGGTGGATGTTATAAGGTCAAAGTAGTGTAAACAGAAATCAAACCCCTATAATTTTCCCAGCGAAGAGAAAGGCATTAGGCATTAGCCTAGTATGTGGCTTTCCAAGGTTGTAATCATTGTAATAATTAATTAGTGGTTTCTCTCATGATTAGATAGATTGTTGCATTGTTTGAAAACCAAAAGTGCACAATATCTACTGACATAAAATATGTCTCCAGGTTGGTCTTGAGCTGGAGGTGCTACCCAGTAAAACCTGCTTTATTTCAGTTTTGTGTTTATATGATGCATCATCTGAAATTAATTTATGTTTAAGTCAAAATATCACATAGCAAACCTGGGGCCATGTATAGCTACATGATAATACTGTACACATGTTATGATACCTGAAGATTCCCTAGTGTGTTGGCCTGGGTGTGGCTCTCCTGGTTTCCAGCTCTACACTCCTTTCTACAATCAGCTCATCACCTCTCCCAGTCTGCTCACCTGCCTCTCATCAGTTCATCAGTTTTCAGTATATATACCCCGGCTCTTCATCCAGTCATCGCCAAATTGTTATTTTTACTCAAGTGTGCTCCTGGACCAGTGCCATCCTCCCTCCCTCCCTCCCTCCCTCCCTCACTCATCTCAGCCCTCCAGTTCTCTGCTCTATCCACCTCCATGCCCCCACTTCCATGGGGCCTGGTGTCCTATAACTAGCCATAGGTGGATCAAACTAAACATGTATGACTTGGCATTCATGCTGTATGTGCCAGTTTATGAAGATGATAATATTATGTTGAGTACTCCCAGTAAAAATCCTGCTTTTGATTGTCCAGAGGAAATGTAGTTTGGAGATTTTGTTTAAAGAGCAACTTAACACCCACTGAAAATCTTGTTTTTTTACTGACCTCCTGTGGTTTAACTTCACACCTTACTGCAGTGATGTAGAAATGTACTCCAGCACCCAGTGACATAACTGTTGAAAGTGGTTACAAGTGTAACAAAACACACCTCTGACCAGCATTTGAAACTTTAAATCAGAGAGGCTGTAAAACACTGCTGCCTGGTGTTGAGTTACTCTTCAAGTACAAGTCAGTCTCTAAACAAATGATGCCCTTGGAAACTTGGAATCGGTCTCCACAATTTGCATGTATCATTATCTCGTTCTCTCTTCCTACAGTACCCTTGTGCCAAAAGCAGTGTGATTAGGTATTGCCTATGCCAGCAGCTGGCTGTAAGACACAACAACAGCCCAATCATGTCTGCTGGTCTGCTTTGTAAATCTTCAGGTTAAAAAAAAATACATAATTTATCAATTTGTTCATTAATGTTCACAATTTCACATTTTGTCACTCATCTGTCATCTAGGGCTTCATAATAAAGCTACTGTTTACAGTAAGTAGCAAAAGGAATGCAAGTTTAATAATCAGACATATTGCAGGTGCCTTAGACTCTATTAATTCACAGCTTTGGATTGAAAAGTTTATTTTTCTTCAGTTGTACAAATTGGATGAGAAAAAAGTACAGCATAGAAATAACTAAGTCTTCTAATCTGGATGTTCTTTCAGAGCTTCAGAGAAAGTGTATGATGATGGCTGAGGATACCAGCAGGAGGGTGACACTGGGGACACTGGGTGTGGCGCTGTTACACAAGTCCCCTTCACAGCAATCTATGGCACCTCCACATGCCACGCTGCTTTGGCAGCCCTTGGTAACCATGTTCAAACCTGCAACTGATGATGGAAAACTTTCAGAAACCAGCTACCAAAACATGTTATGATATACTTAGCCACCGTTCATTCAGTACTACAAAAATACTGTATTGCTGCTGACTATAAAAATGTCTGGTGTGGAAGAACAACTTACCCTCTACTTTGTGAGAGAAACAACGGTTGAAGATGACAGCACAAGATTTGGTGTCTATGCAGGATTTAGGTGCAGCGGCAGTGCATGTGTAGCATCTTAATCCACATGCCGTACAGAAATACAAATACTGTCACACACAGTTTCACATACTTCAAATCTATGGATCACTGCAATACTGGTTTCCACAAAAAAAGAAAAAAAAACAGATCTTTAACAGATCTTTTTGTTTTAACCAATTTATGTTCCCACTGGTCAAAAAATGTTTTTTCCCATTGCAAGCAGACACTCATCACCACAGTTCGGTGCATTATGTCTTCAACCACAGGTGTTTCCAGTAAGAGAACGTAGAGCTATTAATTGTGAATCCTTATTAATGTAGCCAGGTGGGAAAATGTGACTGTAATTATTGAAGCCAACAGATGGCACTGTCATAATTTGGGTACCCCCTATGAGCAAAGGATAAATGCAGTCTTGCATGGCACATTTCCTGACGCCTAATCCTTCTCATGTCGTGTCTCGTGTCGTGTAGATAGTGTAAGTCTGCATATGGACATACTTGACTTCATGACACACCCACTTGGTTAGGTTTAGACATGAGCAGTGAGGTGGTTAGAGTTAGGGGTCAGGGGGTGTGTCATGTAGTAAAGGTGACAACATCAGTGGGTGCATCCCAAGTCTCTTAAATTGCGTTCACGTTTCCCTCACTTGCGTATTAGTCCCGCCCACCATGGATGCAAGGAGAGACGCAAGGAAACCAAGTTAGGAGAGAGGAAACAAGGAAATTTGTTAGAATGCGTTTATACTATTCATTGACTATTTACATCTGTATTTTTTGATAATCATGACAGTGAATTAATCATTCAATAAAACAGAATATGATCAGGGTGTCTTCTGAACACTGGAAAATATGTATTTGGCTAAATGTTTCAGGGAAAGTTGAAATGATGTAACTAATATCAAAATCGACGCTGAGGAATTTTCAGCTTCACATGTGACTGAATGGAAATAACGATAAATTATGTAAAATATAAATGTGTTTAGCTGTTATTATGGATCAATTTAAAGTCAGGAAGAGTCTGTCTGTCAGCTAGAAACAGTTTAATGGAGGAAATAACATCATGAAAAGAAAAATCTTTCCGATAGCCTAAATGAAGTCGTTTATGGTTCTTTTGTTGATCAGACCGACAATTAACAGATTTTTAACTATGTGATGAATCAGAAAACAAATAAAACATAACAACTGGGAGTGAGAAGTTTAAATTTAATCTGTTATGTGTTTCCACTTCGGTATGAAACTGCAGTGAAATATCAGATCAGCTGCAGCGTCCAATCAATAACTGATATCCAATAAGGCGTGTCGGCCGTTAAAAGACTTCCGGGAAGTCTGCTCTCACGTTTCCTCGCTTATCGCTCATGTTTCCTCGCTCATCGCTCCTCCGAGATCCCTCCTCAGAAGAGAGTTGGGACGCCTGTCAAAATGGCGTATCAAGAACAACTTCTGGTTCAGACGAGGAGCGAAGAGACATGAAATAAGAGACTTGAGATGTGCCCATGAAGAGACTTGAGATGTACCCACAGTCGTGTGGTGAAGTGGGTGTGTCGCGTAGGTCTGCATACACCCAACTTCCTCATCTCTGGAAAAACTAGGTTTGGGATGTATGTGGCAAATTTTCAGATCCAGCAGAGCATCTGCATATCTGATAATATGTCTGTTTTCTCTGCTGAGCAATTTTATCGGCCATGTGGTGAATAGAGCTGGTCAAACCACCAAGAGTATTATCTGCAATAAGGATTGCCGTGACAGCATTTTGTGGATACCTGGTCACTCAGGGGATGTGGGAAATTAAATTTCTGACAAATAGGCTAATTAATCTCTGTTAAGGCAAACCATTGATCTAAAACGATTAGTTGGGAAATGTGAATAATGTGAATGTGAATAAAAATTAGAGCCTCACTGGCAAAAAGAGTGGACCAAAGAATGAAGGAGTAGGTATTATTTCTCTGCTGTCATCTGTTAAAAGTAAGAGGTGGATGATAAACTTTGGAAGAAGGGAACTGAGACTGCAGCATTGTGGTCTAACCAGTTATTATAAAGTCATAGGCAAACTTCCAGATGGTCTGTGTCAGTGTGGAGATTTGGAAACAGTCCAACATGTTATGTTCTTCTATAACAAATACAGAAATGAAAGGCAACATTCAGGTCTTTCAGCTTTGTCCTCCAGGTCTATTTTTGCATCTGAAATGAATTTTCACCCTATTGGTAGAACAACCTTAAGATTTCTTCATGCGACTGGGTTATATTAAAAAATATAGGAGAAACAGCAAACCCTTCTCTGTGGAGGGCAGCATTTGTTTTTCAGTGTACATCCTGCTGGAAATTCATTAGAAAAAGAAGTTTTCCTATTCCCTATTATGGGCTGTTTTTGAAGGTAAACATCTTGTAAAATGTGACTGTTGGCATGAAATATCAATTGATAGACATTTAAAAGTAATGGATACTTGCAGATTGTGAAATGTTGTACATCAGTGTCTCTGTATTTGTTGAATGTTAACAGATATGCACGATCTCGTGAGGAACCTGATGTAATTACTGTAGTTCCCTGTGATAGAGGAATACACATTTGGCCAGTGCTAATTGAGTGACATCTGCAGGAGCAGCTCCTTGCCTTCTGCTGGTTTGCCCCCTTGATCTAATTGCATGCCAACAGTGTGTCACATTGTAAGGTCTGAATGCAAATACCCTCACTTCCTTGCCTTTGATTACCAGCTTTATTTGCATCATATCTGATCACTGCCTTACAATTGCCACTATTTACATAATGTCTGAACACTGCTTTTATTTTATTGTATAAAAGTGCTTCCCTGTCATTGCTCTGTTCAGTTATTTTTTTGCACTTTTGTACTAGCCTACTCATTTCTGCAGTCTTTTGTATTGGGTGTTTTAGCACCAGTAGCTCATGGTTATAGATACTTCTACTATACAGTATACAGTCAATAACTTAGGTGTTACACCTTACACAACCTTTTGCATGTTTTGTTTTAAAGTTTTTATTATTATTTTATCCCAACTGAACATGAAATTTTGCTGTTTTGAATAAAGACCCCCAAAAGATATTTCTGTGTCTTATAATGTCCTACACTGTAGCTCCTCTTAAAAAAGCAGAAAAAGAAATTTGTGTTATAAATGATATGGTAATTTTAAAATCTGATCACTGTATATTTCCATAATTTTGTACTAATCAAATAAACATCTATAAACCTGTTCATTCATATAATAAAAAATAAGAATAATAATCTCTCTAGGTTATGGACACTGCTGCCTTTTTCAGATTCTACAATAACTTTTGAACAATAATACATTTAATTTCTTTGTGTGACAATGTCCAATCAAAGCATGTGAATCATAAGCTTTTCTTACCTGCAGACAGTATCAGAAACAGGATCAGAGCTCCATAAAGCTTCATCATGAACAAACTGTCAAATGTATGAGAGGAGCACTGGAGAGAAGATGTGAACTCTTCCAAAGTCTTCGTTTATCAAGTCAACCTCTCAGTTTTCTTTCAGAATTTGAACATTTTCATTTCCTCACAAAGTCTCCTCCCAAGTGAACGTCAGCCCTAAAAGTGACCTCATCTTACCTGAGACAGCCGTTACACGTACTCTTGTGTAAGTAAAGACAAGAACCGAAAGTGATAAAGTCTTTAGTAGCAGATAAAATCTCTTTTATATGATATAAAGCCAAGTTGCTATTTCTATGTACAAATTATGAACCAAATATTGTGAGAACATTGTTGTTTATCATTAAATTTATTTTCTTACTATAGTTCATCTTGTTTCTCTACAAGTCATATGAGTGATTCTATTCCAAATTAAACATTTATTATAAATGTTGCTTTGTCTGATTTATTTGTCAATGCCATGATGTGTAGGTTTTGAAAATGCATTACTTTGGCACCATCGTGTGACCCTCTGGTGGTAGTGAGTTTAAATGTTAAAGTGAAAGTGTTGTTTTTATTGAACAGACATCATGTGTTAGTGCAGTATTTTCTGGTTTCTCCTTGTTTTTTCCACCTCTAAAAAGAAGTGTAGCTTAATACTGTGTTCTACTGAACTTCAAATAATGATATTTGAAGGTTGAGGTGCATGAAGAAATTGGGGTCTTATATTAGAAATGGTGTTGCATTGAACTGCAATACTTTGTGTTAAAAGAGGCTTGAAAATACTGAACACTTAATGTCTACTGGTGTTCTTTGTTAATCATCATCACATCATTTATAATGTTCTCATGGTTGTTGATATTTTATGTCCATTTTTATAATTCATTGTATTATTTTCTGTAAACAGTTATGTGAAATGCAGTTCATAAAGAATAAACCATTTAATGCTCAATAAAATTGTGGTTTTATTGAAGGAATATTAATTTGTTGTCAATTCAATGTCATTTACAGCTTTTACAGCTTTGCATTACTAAGTCTTCCAGAGTTCTACAAGTTGGGTAAGAAAAAAAAGTGCAGTATAGAAATAATAACATATCTTAAGCTGTGGCTTCTGAAGAGCCTCAAAGAAAGAGACTGATGATGACTGAGGATACCAGCAGGAGGATGACACTGGGACCAGTAGGTATGGCATTGTTACTGGGACCAGTAGGTATGGCATTGTTACTAGAACCAGTAGATATGGCATTGTTACTGGGACCAGTAGATATGGCATTGTTACTGGGACCAGTAGATATGGCATTGTTACTGGGACCAGTAGGTGTGGCATTGTTACTGGGACCAGTAGGTGTGGCATTGTTACACAAGTCCTCTTCACAGCAAGTTATGGGGCTTATACATGCCTCAGCCTTAAAGCAGCACTTGGTGATTAAACCTGCAAGACATGATGGAAAAACCTCAATTTCAACAACAGCCTGTGGATATTTAGTACAGAAATATATCAGCTCAGAGTTGATCATCTATTTGAAATGTTCAATATTAGCTTTATTTAGTAACACTATGAAATAACAACTTACCATTCACAGTCACAGAGGCACAACGGTCTAAGCCATCAGGACAAGTTATGATGTCTGTGCAGGATTTAGGGTCGGTGGCTACACATATGTAGCATCTTAACGGTTGACGGTTAATGATGTCAGGACAGATCATGATGTCTGTGCAGGATTTAGAGTCAGTGATCGTACATGAACAGCATTTCAATCCACATGCTGTACGGAAATACAAATACAATTACACACAGTTTCATATACTTCAAATTTAAGAATCATCACGATATTGATTTACCCAAAAAGGAGGGAAAAAACATCATTTAAACTGATTTGATTAACCCTCCTATTGTTTAAAAATCTTTTACACCTTAGGTGCATTTTTTTAGTAGAAAATATGAACTGGAAGGGAAATTAGAAGGTTTCTACATGATAACAGCAATATGCTGACATGATGGAAAAACCTCAATTTCAGCAACAGCATGCGAGCATTTAGTATAGAAATATATCAGTTCAGAGTTGATCATCTCTTTGAAATGCTCAATATTAGCTTCATTTAGTAATACTATGTAAGAACAACTTACCATACACAGTGTCGGAGAAACAACGGTCTAAGCAGCCAGGACAAGTTTTGATGTATGTGCAGGATTTACGGTCAGTGACTGCACATACGCAGCATCTTAATCCACATGCTGTACAGAAATACAAATACAATGACACACAGTTTCATATACTTCAAATTTAAGAATCATCATGATATTGATTTACACAAAAAAGAGGAAAAAACATCAGTTTAAACTGATTTGTTTAACCCTCCTATTGTTTGAAAAGCTTTTACTCCTTAGGTGCATTTTTAGTAGAAATTATGAACTGGAAGGGGAATTAGAAGGTTTCTACATGATAGCAGCAATATGCTGACATGATGGAAAAACCTCAATTTCAACAACAGCATGCGAGCATTTAGTATAGGAATATATCAGTTCAGAGTTGATCATCTCTTTGAAATGCTCAGTATTAGCTTCATTTAGTAATACTATGTAAGAACAACTTACCATTCACAGTCTCGGAGAAACAACGGTCTAAGCCGTCAGGACAAGTTTTGATGTCTGTGCAGGATTTACAGTCGGTGACTGCACATATGCAGCATCTTAATCCACATGCTGTACAGAAATACAAATACAATGACACACAGTTTCATATACTTCAAATTTAAGAATCATCATGATATTGATTTTCAAAAAAAGAGAAAAATATATACATAATATATATATACTTACTTTGATATTTTCTGTACGTTAAACCACATTTAACTTACAATGTACAAATCGTTTTTGGTTTAAAATAGGCACAATTGATCTATTTTATTGCTTATGATGAACAAAACAGTTAAATAAGACCATGATATGATCTCTTAAAAAATAAATAAATAAAAAATAAAATGAAACTAACTTGTCAATGTTCTCTTGTACATTAAAATGAGCGATTATTGTTACATCTGTTGTGTTATGGGTCATAATTAACGCATATATTCTCCTGTGAAAAAAAGGGAGAAAAGTCCATTTAATTTCCAAATGCGTGGGATCATATTTGACACTCAGGCTGCGGGTGTTAGGGACTTTCACAGAAACATGATTCCATCCCCCCACTTTTTTATTTTTTATTTTTACCCGAGGTAGTCATTGATAAAACGAAATTGAGTTCCCCATACACGACAAACCTATTGGTCATGTTAGAGTGATTGAACGGCAATCCCGCCAATCACAGCCATTTCACCAAATCACCAGGCCAGACAAAGTAAACAGTTGCAGTAAAGTTATGTGCGCACATCTAGAAATGCTGCTTCAGTCACTCTCCGCTGTGATAACAGATTATAGAATAACAGATTGGTGGTATGAAACAGTCATTTAACTAGTTAGTAATATAGAATTTTCTTTTGTAAACTTTCTCTTGTTATGTGATGTATCAGCCCAGCTAACAAAAGTTATAGAATTTGGACATTGCTGCCTTTTTCAGATTCTACAATAAACTTTTAACATTAATACATTTCATTTCTTTGTGTGACAATGTCCAACCAAAGCATGTGAATCATAAGCTTTTCTTACCTGTAGACAGAGTCAGAAACAGGATCAGAGTTCCATAAAGCTTCATCATGAACAGACTGTCAAGCTTAAGAGAGGAGAACTGGAGAGAGGATGTAAATTCTTCCAAAGTTTTCCTTGATTTGTCCAACCTGTCAGTTTTATTTCAGAACTTTAACATTTTCATTTACATATAGTCTCCTCCCCAAGTGAACGTCAGCCCTAAAAGTGACCTCATCTTACCCGAGACAGCCATCTCACATGTACTCTTGTGTAAATAAAGACAAGAACTGAAAGTGATAAAGTCATCTTTAGTAGCAGATAAAATATCTTTCATATGATATGAATCCATTTTGCCATTTCTATGTACATATTTTAAAACAAATATTGTGCAAAATATCGAGTTTCATCATTAAATATATTTTCTTAGTTCATCTAGTTTCTCTACAAGTCATATGATTGATTCTATTTCAAATTAAACATTTATTATCATTATCATTATTTGAAATGTTGCTTTGTCTGATTTATTTGTCAATGCCATGATGTGTAGGTTTTGAAAAATGCATCCCTTTGATAGCATCTCGTGACCTTCTGGTGGTAGTGTGTTTGAATATTAAATCAAAGTGTTTTTTTGTGTTTTTTTAATTGAACAAACATGGATGTGTTAGTGCAGTATTTCTCCTTGTTTTTTCCAACTCTAAAAAAGAAGTGTAGCTTAATACTGTGTTCTACTAAACATCAAATAATGATATTTGAAGGTTGAGGTGCATGAGGAAATTGGGGTCTTATGTTAGAAATGGTGTTGCATTGAACTGCAATACTTTGTGTTAAAAGAGGCTTGAAAATACTGAACACTTGATGTCTACTGGTGTTCTTTGTTAATCATCATCACATCATTTATAATGTTCTCATGGTTGTTGATATTTTATGTCCATTTTTATAATTCATTGTATTATTTTCTGTAAACAGTTATGTGAAATGCAGTTCATAAAGAATAAAACCATTTACTGCTCAATAAAATTGTGGTTTTATTGAAGGAATATCAATTTGTTGTCAATTCAATGTCATTTACAGCTTTTACATTTTTAAGTCTTCCAGAGTTCTACAAGTTGGGTAAGAAAAAAAGTGCAGGATAGAAATAACAACATATTTTAAGCTGTAGCTTCTGAAGAGCCTCAAAGAAAGAGACTGATAATGACTGAGGATACCAGCAGGAGGATGACACTGGGACCAGTAGGTATGGCATTGTTGCACAAGTCCTCTTCACAGCAAGTTATGGGGCTTATACATACAACACTGTGATGGCAGCAATTGGTGTTTAAACCTGCAAGACATGATGGAAAAACCTCAATTTCAACAACAGCCTGCGGACATTTAGTACAGAAATATATCAGTTCAGTTCATCTCTTTGAAATCCTCAATATTAGCTATATTTAGTAATACTATGTAAGAACAACTTACCATACACAGTCACGGACAAACAACGTTTGAAGCCGTCTCCACAAGTTTTGATGTCTGTGCAGGATTTACGGTCAGTGACTGCACATACGCAGCATCTTAATCCACATGCTGTACAGAAATACAAATACAATGACACACAGTTTCATATACTTCAAATTTAAGAATCGTCATGATATTGATTTAAAAAAGAGAACAAATACATAATATATATAGCCTACTTACTTTGATATTTTCTGTACGTTAGACCACATTTAACTTACAATGTACAAATCGTTTTTAGTTTAAAATAGGCATACTTTATCTATTTTATTGCTTATGATAAACAAAACAGTCAAATAAGACCATGTGATGATCTCTTAAAAATAAAAAATAAAAAATGAAATAACAAATACAATGAAACTAACTTGTCAATGTTCTCTCCTACATTAAAGTAAGCGATTATTTTTACATCTGTCTTTCCTGTGAAAAAAAGGAGAAAAGTCCATTTAATTTCCAAATGCGTGGGATCATATTTGACACTCAGGCTGCGGGTGTTAGGGACTTTCACAGAAACATGATTCCATCCCCCTACTTTTTTTTTTTTTTTTTTTTAACCCGAGGTAGTCATTGATAAAACGAAATTGAGTTCCCCATACACGACAAACCTATTGGTCATGTTAGAGTGATTGAACGGCCATCCCGCCAATCACAGCCATTTAACCAAATCACCAGGCCAGACAAAGTAAACAACTGAAGTACAGTAAAGTTATGTGCGCACATCTAGAAACGCTGCTTCAGTCACTCTCCGCTGTGATAACAGATTATAGAATAACAGATTGGTGGTATGAAACAGTCATTTAACTAGTTAGTAATATAGAATTTTCTTTTGTAAACGTTCTCTTGTTATGTGATGTATCAGCTCAGCTAACAAAAGTTATAGAATTTGGGTACTGCTGCCTTTTTCAGATTCTACAATAAACTTTTAACATTAATACATTTCATTTCTTTGTGTGACAATGTCCAACCAAAGCATGTGAATCATAAGCTTTTCTTACCTGTAGACAGAGTCAGAAACAGGATCAGAGTTCCATAAAGCTTCATCATGAACAGACTGTCAAGCTTAAGAGAGGAGAACTGGAGAGAGGATGTAAATTCTTCCAAAGTTTTCCTTGATTTGTCCAACCTGTCAGTTTTATTTCAGAACTTTAACATTTTCATTTACATATAGTCTCCTCCCCAAGTGAACGTCAGCCCTAAAAGTGACCTCATCTTACCTGAGACAGCCATCTCACATGTACTCTTGTGTAAATAAAGACAAGAACTGAAAGTGATAAAGTCTTTAGAAGCAGATAAAATCCCTTTTATATTATATGAATCCAATTTGCCATTTCTATGTACAAATTTTAAAACATTTTGAAAACATCGAGGTTCATCATTCAATTTATTATCTTACTATAGTTCATCTAGTTTCTCTACAAGTCATATGATTGATTCTATTTCAAATTAAACATTTATTATCATTATCATTATTTGAAATGTTGCTTTGTCTGATTTATTTGTCAACGCCATGATGTGTAGGTTTTGAAAATGCATTACTTTGGCACCACTTTGGATGTGTTAGTACTGTATTTCCTGATTTCTCCTTATTTCCACCTCTAAAAAGAAGTGTAGCTTAATACTGTGTTCTACTGAACATCAAATAATGATATTTGAAGGTTGAGGTGCATGAAGAAATTGGGGTCTTTTATTAGAAATGGTGTTGCATTGTACTGCAGTACTTTGTGTTAAAAGAGGCTTGAAAATACTGAACACTTAATGTGTACTGGGTCTTTGTTAATCATCAGGATCAACAACTAACCACATCATTTATAATGTGAGATGGCAGCTTTACATTTTTAAGTCTTCCAGAGTTCTACAAGTTGGGTAAGAAAAAAAAAGTGCAGTATAGAAATAATAACATATCTTAAGCTGTAGCTTCTGAAGAGCCTCAAAGAAAGAGAGTGATGATGCCTGAGGATACCAGCAGGAGGATGACACTGGGACCAGTAGGTATGGCATTGTTACACAAGTCCTCTTCACAGCAAGTTATGGGGCTTATACATGCCTCAGCCTTAAAGCAGCTATTGGTGATTAAACCTGCAAGACATGATGGAAAAACCTCAATTTCAACAACAACCTGTGGCCATTTAGTACAGAAATATATCAGTTCAGAGTTGATCTCTTTGAAATATATAGCAATATTAGCTATATTTAGTAATACTATGTAAGAACAACTTACCATTCACAGTCACAGAGGCACAACGGTCTAAGCCGTCAGGACAAGTTATGATGTCTGTGCAGGATTTAGGGTCGGTGACTACACATATGTAGCATCTTAATCCACATGCTGTACAGAAATACAAATACTGTCACCCACTGTTTCATATACTTCAAATTTAAGAATCATCATGATATTGATTTCAAAAAAGAGAAAAAAGTATAATATATGTATACTTACTTTGATATTTTATGTACGTTAAACCACATTTATCTTACAATGTACAAATCGTTTTTAGTTTAAAATAGGCACAATTTATCTATTTTATTGCTTAGGATGAACAAAATACAATAACACCATGATGTGATCTGATAAAAATGCAAATGAAAGTAATTATATATATTTTCTTGTATTAAATAGTTATTTTACTAGTTAGTAATGTAGAATTTTCTTTAGTTACTTTGTCTTGTTATGTGATGTATTAGCTCATCTAACGTTAGTTATAGAATTTGGACACTGCTGCCTGTTTCAGATTCTACAATAAACTTTTAACATTAATACATTTAATTTCTCTGTGTTTGACAACATCCATCCAAAGCATATGAATCATAACCTTTTCTTACCTGTAGACAGAGTCAGAAACAGGATCAGAGCTCCATAAAGCTTCATCATGAACAAATCGTCAAACGTATGAGAGGAGAACTGGAGAGAGGATGTAAACTCTTCCAAAATCGTCCTTTATTTATCCAACCTGTCAGTTTTTTTTTCTTACAGAACTTGAACACTTTCATTTCCTTAGTCTCATCCCAAGTAAATGTCAGCCCTAAAAGTGACGTCATCTTACTGGAGAAAGCCATCTTATTTACATGTAAATAAAGACAAGAACTGAAAGTGACATGGAGGTCATCTTCAGTAGCAGATAAAATCTCTTTCATGTGATATGAATCCATTTCTATGTACAAATTATAAAACAAACTTTGTGGAAAATATTGAGGTTCATCATGAAATTTATATTCTGACTGTAGTTCATCTAGTTTCTCTACAAGTATGCAAGAAGCACATATAACTGATTCTAATCCAAATTATACATTTATTATCATGAGCATTTTTAGAAATGTTGCTTTGTCTGATTTCTTTGACAATGCCATGATGTTTAAGTTCTGAAAATTTGTTACTTTGGTACCATTTTGTGACATTCTGGTGGTAGTGAATTTAAATGTTAAAGTGAAAGTGTTGTTTTTATTGAACAAACATGGATGTGTTAGTGCAATATTTCCTGATTTCTCCTCGTTTTTTCCACCTCTAAAAAAGAAGTGTAGCTTAACACTCTGATATTTGAAAATTGAGATACATGAAGAAATTGGGGTAAAACATATTATTTTCTCAACAAATACAGAAGTGAAAGACAACAGTTATACAGGGAGTTGTCAGAGCTGGGTCTTTTGGCTTTCTCTTTCAAGTTTATATTTGCATCTAAAATGAATTTTCAACCGATTGGTAGAACAATCTTAAGATTTCTTCACGCAACTGATCTGTATTCAAAAATATAGGAGAAACACCAACCCTTGTCTGTCGAGGGCATCATTTGTTTTTCGGTGTACATCCTGCTGGAAATTCATTAGAAGAAGAAGAAGAAGAAGAAGAAGAAGAAGAAGAAGAAGAAGAAGAAGAAGAAGAAGAAGCTTTCCTATTCCTTATTATGGGCTGTTTTTGAAAGTAAATATCTTGTAAATTTTACAAAATATACAGTTACAGATATACAGATATTTCTGTTGGCACGAAATATCAAGTGATAGACATTTAAAAGTAATGGATACCTGCAGGTTGTGAAATGTTGTGTTGTATGTAATGTGTCTGTATTTGTTGAATGTTGACAGATGTGCAAACAGTGTCCAAAGCATTGTGAGAAACCTGATCTAATTTCTGTAATGTCATGGATAAAGAATAAATACATATGTCCAGTGTTAATCGAGTGATCTGCTGGAGTGGCTCCTTGCCCTCTGCTGGTTTGCCCCCTTGATCTAATCGCATGCAAACAGTGGTCACACCATAAAGTCTAAATGGAAATGCCCCCACTTCATTGCCCTGTATTCCAAGCTGTATTTACATCCTGTCTGATCACTGCTTTTGTTTACTATATACAAGTGCTACCCTGTCATCGCTCTGGTTCAGCTCACTAGCTCAAGTCAGCTCTGTCTGTAAGTTCAACAGTGTGTCGGCACACCTCATGAAACTCACACTCTACAGACCACATCCTGCTGAACTGGACTTGAATGTTTTTTTTCAACGTCCGCCACCACTCTGTTTGTGCTCTGGGAGAGATGCACTAGTTAAGACCTGTGAAGATTGTCAATTATGGATTTGTAGGCTCTTTGTGTTATAGGGATGAGCGATTATGGTTATTTCTTCACTCTTTTGTACTAGCCTACTTATTTCTGCAGTTGTTTGTAGTGGGTGATTTAGCACCAGTAGTTTATTGTTATCGATACTACTACTATACAAAATACAGTGAAGAGCTTAGGTGTTACATCTTAAGCAGAGGTATAAGTGTTGCAGTATAGAGGAGAGTCCTCAGCTAGTACTGATTTTATTTATCTACAAGAACTGCATATGTAGCAGAAAACATTGTACACGTTTTGTTCTAAAGCTTTCATTATTATTTTATCCCAACTGAACACCAAATTTTACTGTTCAGAATAAAGACCCTAAAAAGATATTTCTGTGTTCTGTAATTTCCTACACTGCAGCTCCTCTTAAAATATAGAAAAAGAAACTTATGTTGCCAAATGGTAATTTTAAAATCTGATCAGGGCTCAGTCTGCTTTGTTAATCCTCAAGATCAACAATTAACTGTATAATTTATCAATTTAGTCATGATTGTTCATGTTTTATGTCTTGTTTTATCACTATTCTTTCTAGTTAGGGTCTCAGAACAAGACTGTTATTTGATGTAATGCAGAGCATATAAGAAATAACACAATATGATGGTCAATCATTGATATTTTTACAGTTATTTTCCATGTCCACCTAAACATTGATTAAAAACATTAGACTGTTACATATAATACATAAAGTGTAAAGTATATTAAAGTACTGAATTTGTGCTCCAGTTATTGCATGCTGAGGGGTGAGGGGATAGGGGTAGAAGCAGCATTGTTTAGTAGTATCACAGTCCTGTGAAAGAAACAGTGTTTTTTCCCTGAAAGTCCAAGCTGCAATGTTTCTATATCTCCTTCCAGACAGCAAGAGGTTGAACAGGTGGTTCAGGCGGGATCTTTAATGAGATTGTGATTGAGTCCAAGTCCAATAGATGGGTCCTGATGCATATCCCGTGCTGTGTTCACTATTTGCTGGAGAGGTTTTCTGTTGACCTGATGGTATGCTACACTGTCATGCAGTGTGTCAGTATGATCTCAATAACACTGCAGTACAAGTTTGCAAGTTTGAGGTGAAGTAGGGGTGATTAAAATGGAAGTGGTGATGCATTGTGCTGCAGTACTTTGTGTGACAAGAAACCACATGTGCTTTACAGGAAACCTGAAATCTTTTATATCTACTGGTGTGCTTTGTTAAGCCTCAGGATCAACAACTAAACACATAATTTATTAATTTTCTCATGACTGTTCCTTCTTTTTCTGTAAATAATAATGTAAACTGTCTAATCCTTAAGAGTAGTTGAAAATATGAACTGGAACGGGAATTAGAAAGTTTCTATGTGATAGCAGAAATATGCTGCATTTGATATGGATGATTCAGACTTTCAGCCCCACAAACTAAGTAGACTAACTGCTGGACATTACCATTTTCAGTTGATTTACCTATCATAACCATCATATATATGCCATATTTCCTGTTTTACAGAAGAAAAGGTAATATTTTTCATTTGAATGTGGAGGACACCAAATCTTTGCATTTCATTTGTGTCTAAAATGGAGAGAGAGTTTGTTGATGTATGTGTGTGGGGGTTTCAGTTCAGCTTTCAATGCAGTGGTGGTGTGAAAAGTTTAAAAAACAGGAAGTCAGAAATCTCATGCATTGTACTGCAGTATTTGGCATGAGAAGAAACTTCATGAGTTTAAAAATCTTTACGTTTTCTGGTGTGCTTTGTTAAACACCAGGATCAACAACTAATCATATTATTTATACATTTACTTTTGATTGTTCATACGTCATTTCCTGTTTTATTATGCACGCTATTATTTTCTGTATATAGTGATGTGAAATGTAGCTCATAAGGAATAAAATAATTTAATGGTCAATCATATTGTGGTTTTATTGAAAAAAATTGAATTGTTGTCAAGTCAATATCACTTAGAGCTTTTATTGTTTATTCTTCCTGAGTTGTACAGATTTGATGGGGAAAAAATATAGGATAGAAATGACAAAATACTTTGCATTAGCCTAAGCTGCAGCTGTTGAAGAGCCTCAAAGAAAGAGAGTGATGATGGCTGAGGATACCAGCAGGATGATGACACTGGGACCAGTAGGTATGGCATTGTTACACAAATCCCCTTCACAGCAAATTGTGGGGTTTATACATGCCTCAGCCCTAAAGCAGCTATTGGTAATTATACCTGCAAGACATGATGGAAAAACCTCAATTTCAACAACAGCCTGTGTGCATTTAGTACAGAAACATATCAGCTCAGAGTTGATCATCTCTTTGAAATGCTCAATATTAGTGTTATATAGTAACACTGAAAGAACAACTTACCAATTGCAGACACAGAGGCACAACGGTTGAAGCCGTAAGGACAAGTGATAATGTTTGTGCAGGATTTAGGGTCGATGGTTACACATGAGTAGCATCTTAATCCACATGCTGTATAGAAATACAAATACTGTCACACACAGTTTCATATACTTCAAATTTAAGAATCATCATGATATTGATTTACACAAAGAAGAGGAAAAAATCATCATTTTTAACAGATTTTTTAAAACCTTCCTATTGAATAGCTTTTACACCTTAGGTGCAGTTTTTTGTTTTAACCATTTTAAGTTCCCACTGCTCAAAAACTGCCGTTTCCTACTGAAAGCAGGCACTCATCGCCACAGTTTGTGTTAATCAAATGAACACCTTTAAATTAATTAATTCATTCATATAGTAAAAACAAAAATAATAATCCCTGTCACTCTTCTCTAAATTACAGACACCACTGCATTTTTCAGATTCTACAATAACCTTTTAACATTAATACATTTCATTTATTTGTGTGACAACGTTCAGCCAAAGCATGTGAATCATAAGCTTTTCTTACCTGCAGACAGAGTCAGAAACAGGATCAGAGCTCCATAAAGCTTCATCGTGAAAAGATTGTCAAACGTATGAGAGGAGAACTGAAGAGAGGATGTGAACTCTTCTAAAGTCTTCCTTGATTTGTCCAACATCTCAGTTTTATTTCAGAACTTGAACACTTTCATTTCCTCACAAAGTCTCTGCCTCAAGTGAATGTCAGCCCTAAAAGTGACCTCATCTAACCGACAGCCATGTTACATGTACCCTTCTGTAATTAAAAACAAGAATTGAAAGTGATAGCAGATAATATCTCTTTTGTGTGATATGAATCCAATTTGCCATTTATTATGTACAAATTATAAAAAAACATTGAGAAAATATTGAGGTTCATCATTAAATGTATTTTCTGACTGTAGTTCATCTACTTTCTCTACAAGTCTACAAGAAACACATATGAGTGATTCTATTCCAAAGTTGGTTTTATTTATTTGTCAATGCCACAATGTGTTGGTTTTAAAAATTCACCACTTTGGCGCCATCTTATGACCTTCTGGTGGTAGTGAGTTTAAATATTGAAGTGGAAGTGTTTTTTATGGAGCCCCTTAGAGCATAGGCTCTCAAATTTTTAAGTGTATCTTAAAACAATAGTCAGGTGCCCAAACGAGCATTAAAACAGGTTTTTGATTCTGTGATTCCTTCTGCATGCTCTTTCAATATAAGTGACAGAGGACAAAATCCACAGCTGTGTCCTGTTTGCACAAGATAAAAAATATTATCTTTGGAACTTTGGGGGCTCTGTAGTTTCTTAAGTAAATGATTAAAGATAATATAAACAGACTCTTTATTGCTGTAAATGAATATTTGCTGCATTATGAAACTATACTGCTCAAGAAAAATAAACTGTTGTTGAACTTTCTGTCTTCATACAGTTTGATGTCCTTCAAACATGTTGATTGAAGTTAAAACTGATTAATTTTCCAGGGGTACTGAGAGAGTTTCCAAAGCTCAGGAGGTCAGAGAGTTTTTTGGTTACTTTAAACAAAGCTGTGTGATCCTTAAAGATAGTTAAAATATGAACATAATCAAAACTGGAAGTAAAATTTTTTCACATTAAAATAGCAATATGTTACATTTCACTTGGATGTTTAAAATTAACTTTGGTTGATATCAAATGTAACTGACATAATTATTATATTAGCTGTATCATTAACAGCAGATTTTCTTCTCTAAGTTGGTTTACCTTTAAAGACTAGCATATATATTCCATATTCCCTGTTTTACAGAAGAAAAAGGAACTTTTTTTAATGTGGAGAATGCCAAATCTTTGCTACATTTTATTTATTTATGTTTTGCACTGCAGTAGTGGAGTGAAAAGTATAAAAAGGCATTAAAAGGAGGTCAGAAGTCTCTCTTTTAGTTTGCTTTGTAATCCTCAGGATCAACAACTAACTCAATAAATTTATTAATTTGCGCATGATTGTTCATATTTTATGTTGTATTTTATCACATTTCATTCCAATTAGGATCTTATGGAGGTCAAAACTCCAGCAACACTTGTAGTATATACAACAACTTTATTGTTAGACCAATGAGTTTCAGCTTGTTGGCTTCATTAACGTTGTTAGTTAGGGTCTCATAACAAGGTAGTTATTTGATGTAATGCAGAGCATATAAGAAATAACACAATATGATGGTCAATCATTGATATTTTTACAGTTATTTTCCATGTCCACCTAAACATTGATTAAAAACATTAGACTGTTACATATAATACATAAAGTGTAAAGTATATTAAAGTACTGAATTTGTGCTCCAGTTATTGCATGCTGAGGGGTGAGGGGATAGGGGTAGAAGCAGCATTGTTTAGTAGTATCACAGCCCTGTGAAAGTAACAGTGTTTTTTCCCTGAAAGTCCAAGCTGCAATGTTTCTATATCTCCTTCCAGACAGCAAGAGGTTGAACAGGTGGTTCAGGCGGGATCTTTAATGAGATTGTGATTGAGTCCAAGTCCAATAGATGGGTCCTGATGAATATCCTGTGCTATGTTCACTATTTGCTGGAGAGGTTTTCTGTTGACCTGATGGTATGCTACACTGTCATGCAGTGTGTCAGTATGATCTCAATAACACTGCAGTACAAGTTTGCAAGTTTGAGGTGAAGTAGGCACGGTATAATGGTGGCAAGAAACCACATGTGCTTTACAGGAAATCTTTTATGTCTACTGGTGTGCTTTCTTAACCCTCAGGATCAACAACTAAACATATAATTTACTAATTTTCATTTTTTCCATGTAAATAATGATATAAACTGTCTAATCCTTAAGAATAGTTGAAAATATGGACTAGAAGGGGAATTAGAAGTGCTTGCTCATGGGGGGAACTGGGGGAGAGTTTGTTGACGCATGTGTGGGGGGGTTTCAGTTCATCTTTCAATGCAATGTTAATTATTGAGACCCTTAAAGCAGGGATTCTCAACCATTTGTAATTTAAAGACCACCTTCTCAAATAAATGAAAAAGTAGCATGGCAAAAAAACTGAGCTGTAAATATTTGTTATGAGACACTTGGGCTTGCTCCTGGGAAATAATGAGATCAAATCGTGGTGGGATGGGTGAGGCGCTGACATGCAGAATAGCATTCAAAGTTGTTTTCAGTTTGTTGCTTGCCTTTGATTTTGTGACAGACACAATGGAAAATCCTGACTGACATAAATTGGTGATGGTGAAAAACAAAATACATTTTATTGCCTATTTTGACAGAGAGGGATATTGAATGGCAGCCAGTCTCCAGAAAAAAGCAAGATCAACATGTGTGAGCTGAAATTTCAGGCTGCTGTCTGGTGATAGTTCATCAGTTCATTTTTCAACATAGTGGATAGAGACATCATCTGAAGCAGGATCCACAGAGACCTAGCTAGCGAGCTAACAGTTTGATTTGATTTGATTTATTAAATGGGACAGTGTTGTAAGTTGTGGCTTTCACAGAGAAAGCTGACTGCCCAAATGGAGTGTGACAAAATGGTATGGTACAATCTTGTATGGAGGATATTCTACCAATTCTACTCCTACGTTTGATCATGTACATATTTTTGACTACTTTTAAGGATTTAATAGTCAATCATGGGTATTTTTATTGAACAAACATGGATGTGTTAGTGCAGGATTTCCTGGTTTCTCCTTGTTTCTTTCCACCTTTAAAACTAAGCGTAGCTTAATACTGTTTTCTACTGAACATCAAATTATTATAAAGAAATTGAAAAGAGGAAGTCTGAAATCTGTATGTCTACCGGTGTTCTTTATTAATCATCAGGATCATCAATTTATTAATGTTCTCATGATTGTTTATATTTTATGTCAAGTTTTATCATTTATGTTATTATTTTCTGTAAATAGTGATATGAAATGCAATTCATAAAGAATAAAACAATTTAATGTTCAATAAAACTGTGGTTTTATTGAACAAATATCAATTTGCTGTCTGTTCAATGTCATTTACAGATTTTACATTAAAATTGTTTATTCTTCCTGAGTTGTACAAGTTGGGTGAGAAAAAAAGTGCAGGATAGAAATAACAACATATTTTAAGCTGTAGCTGTTGAAGAGCCTCAAAGAAAGAGAGTGATGATGGCTGAGGATACCAGCAGGAGGATGACACTGGGACCAGTAGGTATGGCATTGTTACACAAATCCCTTTTACAGCAAGTTGCAGGTTTTTCACACTTGTTACTTGTAAGGCAGCCCTTGGCGATTACATCTGCAAGACATGATGGAAAAACCTCATTTTCAACAAGAGCCCTGTGGGCATTTAGTACAGAAACATCAGTTCAGGGTTGATCATCTCTTCAGTGTAAGATATAAATACAGTGTGTAAAAACAACTTACAGTTCTTCACCACAGAGAAACAACGGTTTGAGTTGTCAGGGCAAGTTTCAAAGCCTGTGCAGGATTTTGAGTTGATGGTCGCACACGTGTAGCATCTTAATCCACATGCTGTACAGAAATACAAATACTGTCACACACAGTTTCATATACTTAGGATCTAAGGATAATCTTGATACTGATTTCCCCAAAAAAAGAGGAAAATCATTAGTTTAAACATCTTTTTGTTTTACACATTTTAACTTCCCACCAAAAACAGGTGTTTCCTATCCCAAGCAGACACTCACCACATTGTGTGGTGCACCACAGTTTAGAAATGTTTCCAGTAAGAGAACATGAAGACGAGAAAGAGAGTGAAACCCAACTCAAAGGAACTTGCTTATGAATCTTTATAAAGTTTGAAAACTATAGTTCCCTTTAAAGCAGAAAAATAAATTTGCTTTGCTATATTTTAAAATCCTATCACTGTTAAAAATATTTCCATCTTTTTAAATTAATAATGAACATTATTATTATTAACAACTACAATAACTTTTGAACATTAACACATTTCATTTCTTTGTGTGACAATGTCCAACCAAAGCATGTGAATCAAAGCTTTTCTTACCTGTAGACAGAGTCAGAAACAGGATCAGAGCTCCATAAAGCTGCATCGTGAACAGATTGTCAGACGTATGACAAGAAAACTAAGAGAAGATGTGAACTCTTCTAAAGCCTTCCTTTATGTGCTTCAGAACTTGAACTCTTTCATTTCCTCGCAGTCTCCACCCCAAGTAAATGTCAGTCCTTAAAGTGACCTCATCTTACTTGAGACAACGATCTTACAGGTACTCTTGTGTAAGTAAAGACAAGAACTGAAGTCATCCTTTGTAGGAGATAAAATCTCTTTTGTGTGATATGAATCAAATTGGCCATCTCTATGTACAAATTATAAAACAAATACTGTGAAAATATTGAAGTTTATCATTAAATTTATTTTCTTACTATAGTGTCTCTACAAGTCTGCAAGAAAGACATATGAGTGATTCTATTCAAATTATATATTTATTATTATTATTATCATTTATATAAATTTTACTTTGAGTTATTTGTCAATGCCATGATGTGTAGGTTTTGAAAATTCGTTACTGTTAAAGTGGAAGGGTTAATTACGGAGTCACTTAAAGGATAAGTCAGGCGCCAAAAAGAACATTGATATAGGTTTTTCTTGCCATGATAATTCCTCCTGTTCATACTGGCCATTAGAAGATCTCTTCATAATGCACTTACAATGTAAGTGATGGATCCCATAGTATTTGCAGCTAAAATGAAGCTTCAGCTGTTCAAATGAGTCAAATGAAGGAGATATCTTTCAACCTGGCAGTCTTTTTATTGTCAAAGTCCCTATTTTTGTTACTATACTTCCACTGTAGCTCAATAGGGACACACAAAGGGGTAATTTAATGTTAAAAAGACTGTAAATGTGGCAGATATCCACTTGACATGACTAACTCAGACTGCTGAAGCTTCAGATAAGCTTCAGATAAACTTTTAAAAGTTTTGCACAAAATGACATTGGATTTTGGCCTCCATCACTTACATTGAAAGCCTTTGAAGAGGATCTTTTAATAGCTAGTATGAACAGGAGGTATGATTACAGCAAGGGGAACCTCTCTCAGTGTTCATATGGGGACCTGTTTGTTGTTTTAAGACAAACTTGAAAAACTGTGATTTTAAGTTTGTCTTAAAATAAAAGCATGAGTGATAAAAGTAGCAACAATCAAAAGTTAGGGTTAGCGTGTTTTACAGAAGAAAAACAAATATTTTGATTTGAATAGAGGGCACACCAAATCAATTATCTTGTTTATTTTATTTATGTCTAAAGTGGACAGTTTGTTGAGCGTTCAGTGTTTTGCACTGCAGTGGTGGTGTGAAAAGTAATCAAAGGCATCAAACCAGGAAGTCAGAAATCTGTCTTCTTGTCTGCTTTGTTAATACAATCAAATGACTGATCAATGACTGATCGTATGATTTATTAATTTTCTCATGATTGTTCATATTTCACATCCTGTTTTACCAATCCTCTTTCTAGTTGTGCTCTCATAACAAGGCTGTTATTAGATGTAACACCGAGCATATACCAAATAAAACAATTTAATGGTCAATTACAGGTATTTTTATTGAACAAACATAGATCTGTTAGCCATTCAAAGCTTTTAGACTACATATGGAAAATGATTCTTCTTCCTGAATTGTACAAATACAGCATAGAAATAACAAAATATTCTTGCTGTAATTGTTCAAGAATGAGTTCAAAGTAAGGGTGTGATGATGGCTGAGAAAACCAGCAAGTGGATGACATTGGATCCAGTGGGTATGGCACTATGTAGTTTCCCAGCCACCATGCAGGCATTCAGCACAGAAAAATACTGTATCAGCTCAACTCAATTTCTCTGTTTTTGGTGTATTTAGAATGCTGTTTTAGCTTTAAAACTTCTGATGTGGAAGACAAACTTACCATGTAAATTTGCAGAGTAACAGCAGTTTTCAGCAATATTACAAGCTGTGGTGCCTGTGCAGGATTTAGACTTAACCATTGTGCATGAATAGCATTACCGTCCACATGCTAGATCACAGCTGTTACACACAATATAAACAAATGAGGCTAAATTTTTCAGTTTTTACTCATTCACCCAAAAATACCATTGATTTAACCGATTCCCAGAGGGATTTTGTGATAATATGCACCCAAGAGTTGAAGGTGTTTCCTGTTGTAAGAAGAAGCCTGATCATGTCCGCTGCTCTTCTTTCTTAATCCTCAGGTTCAACAAAAAAATATATAATTTATAAATTTGCTGGACAATATTCATATTTTCATGTTCTGTCACTCATCTGTCATCTATGGTATCATAACAAAGCTACTGTTTGCAGTAAGTAGCACAAGGAATAAACGTTTAATGGTCAGACATATTTCAGGTGACTTAGACGCTATTAATTCACAACTTTGCACTGAAAAGTTGTTTATTTTTCTGCAGTTGTACAAATTGGAACAGAACAAGTACAGCATAGAAATAACAAAGTGTTCTAAGCTGCATGTTCTTTCAGAGCTTCAGAGAAAGTGTATGATGATGGCTGAGGATACCAGCAAGAGGGTGACACTGGGGACACTGAGTGTGGCGCTGTTGCACAAGTTCCCTTCACAGCAAGCTATGGCACCTCCACATGCCACGCTGCTTTGGCAGCCCTTGGTAACCATGTTATAACCTGCAACAGATGATGGAAAGCTTTCAGACACCAGCTAGCAAAACATGTTATTTCATGTTATTGTCATGTATTACTACAAAATACTGTGTTGTATAAGCTGCATCAGCTGCTGACTATAAAAATGTCTGGTGTGGAAGAGCAACTTACCCTCTACTTTGAGAGAGAAACAACGGTTGAAGATGACAGCACAAGATTTTGTGTCTATGCAGGATTTAGGGTCAGTGGCAGTGCATGTGTAGCATCTTAATCCACATGCTGTACAGAGACATATAACATTATTATCCACAAATATTCATCCAAGACATGACACATCTAAGGCTCACAGACAATATCATCAGTTTTAACTTATTTCACAAGGAGTTTATACTGCAAGAAGACACTGATCATGGCACACTGCAGTAGTTCTTCTTTTTTTCTTATCCTGAGTTAAACCAGACTCCAAGAAATAACATAAATGTGACAAAGTGGGTGAGACCACATTTGTCTCCATTGCACATTGTAGGCCTATTTCTTTCCATACTTATAATTTGTTTAGCAGTATATGTAGCATTGCTTTCACATACTATCTTGAGTTTTGTTTGTGTTTGGCATTGTTCTGTTGCATTTATGGTTTAATCAAGACAGACAAGTATTTAAGTTCACTTATTGTTTATTGATTTAAGTCCTGAGTTTCTTGAGTTATATGTGAGCTTGTGTTTCTTGCCATACCTGCCATGCTTTCCAAGAGTCAAAGGGGGAGTCTCCCAATGACTTCCTGCTCTTAAGTTCTTCCTGACATAACCAGTGAGTTTAACCAACTATTGGCAATATATTAAATTGAGTTAAATGTTTGGTTTAGTATTTATGTAATTCTTTTGGCTTGTAATGAGGATTATGATGTGAATGATGCGTTTGTGTATACAATGTTAACTGATACAAGTAACATTGTCATATACTAGATGATAAAAAGAAATGACACGCCTGCAAGAAATATGGTTAAGCTTAGATAGATTTGAAGGGTCTCTTTGTAGGAGTACATGTTGGTTTGAGAGAACAGAAACAAAAGAGGATGTTTGTGTAGCTGTGCATGTGATTGTGACTCATGTTTGAGTTTGAGGAGTCTGCCTCCTATCACCTTTCTTCTTCTCTGGCTAATGCAAGCTTCCTCACAATAATGATAACCTGTAAAACATCATATTTATATCTTTACTCTATATTCTCTCAATATTCTGCCCCTTTAAAGTCCCTCTCCACTCAAAAATGCTTTTTTTTGTTCCTACAATCACTGAGAATGGACAGTGGAGCAGGAGATATCTTGTGTCTAGCGGTTAAACTTATTAAATGAACAATATTGACATATTAATAGATTCTGGCCGTGTTAATTATGGGGAAAGAGGAGGTGCCTTTTTAAGGATTTTAATGTAGTAATTATACTTTTTTTCGAGGAAAAACATACCCGACATTATGTTATTATTCGAAGCATAGCATTTGTATATGTCTTAATATATGTTTGGAGGGAATCTTTAAATGGTAAGAAAGAGGTCCAGGTGTATCTGAAGAACTGAACAGTTCAATTTCGTCAGAAACTGACCACAGGGTCCTAAAACACAGTAACACTGATAGTCCTGTCTGTGCGTAATGGTAGGCCTACCTGTCCAATCAGACAATTGATTGATAATAATTTATAAATGTTATTTCTTTAAAAAAAAATACTTTAATGATTAGAAAGACTGTGTTTATGCCAAACTATTTCACCGTATAAAGCTATAATCTGTGTAACAGCTGACCTGTCGGACACAGGACATCAATCACCGTTTCATGCAGATTATTTAAATAATGAAGTTACAGCTGCTGTGCCACACGCGTATAAGCGCACTCTCTCGATTTGGAGAAGCACTTATTGATCGGCCCTAACGACGCCACTGCGTAGCTTCATCTTTAACAAGCACACTTGATGGTGGTACTGACTCAACTCTCAATAACCAAGAGGCATTTTTCCCAACATGTCAAACTTTTCATTGAGCCTCCTGACACTGCTTCTTTTTCAGGTTCTACTGTATCATTTTAAAATATTAACAGGCCTATATATCATGTTCATCAAGTTAAGAGGTTCATTCAGAGCACGTATAGGTATAACTCAGTTCTCACCTGTAGACAGAGTCGTAAACAGGATCAGCGCTCCATAAAGCTGCATCGCGAACCCACAGAAAGACAGGTTGTTAATCAGATGTTAAACCCGTGAGGAGAACTGGATAGAAGCCTTCCTCTTTCTAGTCTTTCTTTCCAAATCCACTTCTTTCAGAACTTTAGCATTTGCATTTCCTCACAAAGCCCTCCCCCAACTCCCCCCATCCCCCAAGTGACCTGAATAACGTCGGCCCTAAAGTGACCTCATTATTCCCCAGACAACCATGTAGATTAAAATTATTAAAAAAAAAAAAAAAAAAAGAAAAAAAAAAGAGACAAGAACTTAATACTGGAAGATAGACTACCAAATAATCATATTTGGATGCAGGAACAACCTTTTTTTTTTTTTTTTTTTTTTTTTTTTACCAAAAAGTACCAGCTTTTATTTCTCAGCTCTTGGGTATTTTGTCACGTCTACAGATACAGAAAAAGAACTTTCACTTCCTTAATTTTGTACTCAAAATAAACAAAATGGGTGATGTGCTATCTGGCTTGCCAGCAGATATTATATCTGTCTAAATCCTGATGCAACTAATTAAATAGCTAAAAATCTAATTAGATACATGTTGGTGTGAGAATAAACCTTACCTTTGTTATGGGAAGATGACATGTATTGTCTCAACCAATCATGTTTTTTTATGACCAAAGTTTTTGTATTGTTATTATTTGTTTCCATAACATCACAACACAATGAATGACACGAAACAGTACATAAACCCATTTTTACGATGACACTTAAGATATTATATCAGTTTTCTCGCCTATACATGGGGCACATAGTTGCACCTAGAAATTCAGATCTGAAACCACTACTCTCAAGACAGGAAGTAATTTTTATTGTTTCAAAATAAAAGCGTAAAAATTGTCCAGATGAGATTACATACTGAAAGTAAAACCAAAGTGTTCAAACTGCACTTGATTATGATTTAGATAGTCCAGATCTTACTTGTTCACATAATACTGGGTATTTGAACTATGAAAGTGCATCCATGCCATGCTCATGTGTGTTTTGGAGGCACAGTTTTGATCTGCAGTATCTCAAAATAGAAATAATTTTACTTCAAGTACCTCCAGTTTGAAAGGTATACAAAAAACACAGACTGTAAAAAAATAAGACATGCAAAATGTTGCGACGTGGTCGAGATTAGCAGTTTTATTTTGAACATAACTAAAAGCTCCATATATTGTGGTTAGCTTGACGTTGCCTGCGTCACTTAGGCGCATGCGTAATCTTAGCACATGCGCGCATATGTTTTGAAAAGCCGGGACAGCTAGAGCTTGTCAGGTCACTGTTGTAGCTCTGCGCGTGCACAAATTTATTTATAATGAATCCAATAAGAGGGCAAATGTAAACATGCCAAAGTCTCTGAAGAAGTCCTGCACCTCTCAGGCCTCCATTAGCAGGTACTTCAACACTCCAAATCCTGCTGAGAAGCTTTCCAGAGGCAAGGTGAGGTGTGCTTGGGCCAGATCAGACCAGATTAAGTTAACTCTGTGAGCGTCTTAATTAAGTTACTTAATTAGACTGTTTTCTGCTTTTCCTTGTTTTCTGCAGCAAAAGCTCTCCTCTCATGATGATTGTGGATTGCCAACAAAACGAACCAAGCTTTCCCACCAAGACCAGCAGGTGGAGGATATGGACTGTGATACTGGATCCTGTCAGAGCACTAAAGGTGAGTACAGTGAACCCTTAAAGTCCTATTCCACTCAGAAATGTATCTTTCTTCTTGTTATTGCAGTTGGATGTTTGGGCGTCACTGTGCAGAGTTTGACACCAGAAGGCTGCTTTCATATTTATCTGCTGAAAGTTTCTCTGTGCTCAGGATTATGAGCAAGATTTGTGTGATGTGGAGACTTGAAGCCTCCATTGCACGAACACAGAGAACAAACTTTTCAGTGAAGCATATTCATAGATTCTAGTAATTTTAATGAAGGAGCAAGAATGGATACCATTTTTAAGATTTTAAAGTGGTAATTATACTTTTTTCTGTGGAAAAACCATATCAGACACACATTATTTTTCCAAGTATATATAGTTCCAACTATTTTATGTGTCTTAATTCATGCCTGGAGGGGATCTTTAATAGAAAATGCATAGGTTTTCTTCTCACTCCTCTTGTAGGGGTGAATATTGACAGAAGGGCAAATGTGTATCAAAATACCATTTTAATTTAAATATTGTTGTTCTGCAGAGATGTCCTGGCTTACACATTATATTCTACAGACTTAAAAAAAACCATCTTTGTTTGGTGCAAAAATCACACCAATGGCAATAAAAGTTATCATTCTCTCTAATACTGCAAATCACATGGCAATTGTGTTCAGTCTGAATAATCGCAAAATCCCTCATCCCTAATACAGTATCAGTCACATGTTTGGACACACCCTTCCATTCACTTGAATGAGAAAGTGTGTCCAAATGTTTGGTTAGTACTGTAGGTTGAAGCCCCTTCACGCCTCCAAACATCAAATTTCAACAAGCAGCATGTGCAGTGGTGTTAAATGCTGCTGTTGATTTGCATAGTTTGGTAGATTTGTGAGGTGGAGCTGCTCCTGGTTTATTTGATATCTTAAAAACTAAATTGCTCTTAGATTCTACGGTGTAAATTAAGGGCAGGAGCAAATTTTTCTGAGTGCATCCAGGTGGAGACAATGTACTAGAATGAGTAAAATATATGCATTTATTAGGATTAGATTACCTAACAATGATACTTAAACTGTATCTCTTCACTCTTCAGAGACAAAGCTGCCGTTGAGTAGAGGAGCAGGTGGCCTATGCGCCTCCACCTTGGAGAAGTTGAGAGGTTTCACCTGCACGGTTGAGCCCAGTGACACTGAGAGGGAGGTGAAGGAGACGGGTGGTGCTAGCAGTAAAATCTGTAACCAAGGAAGCAGTGGCCAATGTCTTCATGATGTTACAGATCAACACAGCAGTAATAACAGACTCCAGCAGACAGAGGAGGAGCATGAGGATGAAAAGGAGGAGGTCAAAGAAAAGGAGAAATCAGTGTTGGCTGCCTCAAAACAGGTATCCAACATCAGCAGCAGGTCGGCCCAGAGTTAAAGGTCAAGCTCTCACGGCACCAGTCTGCCTTGCTAAAGTATCCATGAGGAAGGTACCACAGGATCTGCCT